>WSYH01004072.1:0-25386 GCA_036426205.1 Ascaphus truei
AGTCTGAGAGTGGGTCTGAGAGTCTGAGAGTGGGTCTGAGAGTCTGAGAGTGGGTCTGAGAGTCTGAGAGTGGGTCTGATTTCCCTCCCCCCTGCCCGGTGTGTGTGTGTGTGTGTGTGTGTGTGTACGTGTGCAGACACCAACCCACAGTCAGTCATAGTCACCCACCACCCAAGAGTCAGTCAGTCACCCAAAGAGAAGCAGTTCCAGCCATCACATTAGTGGTGAGTTAATTAAATGTTTGACCAAATATAGCAGGCTAATTTTTAAGTTGATAATTTTGTATGGCCCTCGAATGATTTTATAAATATCAAAATGGCCCTTGGCAGAAAAAAGGTTCCCCACCCCTGGTTTAGACCATCACAACTGGAAGGTTCCTAGTGCAATCCTGATCACATAGGTATGGGAGAAATATGCAGTACATAGTCACAGATTGCTAAACCCGAAGTGTATTCCTGAAAGGCCCATATGCAAGAGACTTAAAATGTACCCCTTGCTATGGGTAACAAGTATAAGAAACCTCCCCAGTGTAGGAGTGAAAGCTACCAGGGGATGAAGTCCTGAGTGATATGTTTTGCTACAAGTTTTCCATCAAGTGGGATGTATGTCAATACCTGTGGAGCCTTATAGACGGATGTCACATAAAGCACCTTTTAAGTTTTACAAAAGTTCCAGGCGCCCATCCTTTTCCTGTCTGCTTATTCATGCCCAGCCTGCACCTTCCCAGCACCCTGCAAAGGCCTGAGAGACGGAGCACTGCCAAATTTCAGGCCCGTCCCTAGGCAGTAAGCAGGTAAGACACCGCCTAGGGGCGGCACGTCTCAGGGGGCAGCAAGAGGGAAAATGTAGCAGCACTGCTGTTTTCCTTTTTAATTTTATTTTTTTAATACATGTGGAATTGAAGCAGGGGGTCTCCGAAGCTGAATTGCAGCTCTGAGGACCCCCCCCGCTTCCTGAGATACTTACCTCCTTAGCGGGTGCCGGTATCTCAGCTCAGGTTTAAAGCCCTACAGTCACATGGGCCAATAGGAAGCAGCCAATGATGTCATGGCTTCCTATTGGCCCATGGTATGGGACATCGAAAACTTAGCAGGAGATACCGGTACCCCCTAGAGGTAAGTATATCAGGAATTAGGGGGTCCCCAGAGCTGAAATTAATGCGGTTCAGCTCTGGAGACTCCTTGATTCCTATCTATCGAGGGTGGGGGGCTATTTGGGGCTGGGGAAATGTTCAAGGAAAAAATTTGGGTTGGGTGTTTCTTTTTTCTTTTGAGGGGGGTGGGGGGGGAAGAGGTCATTTATAGTGCTTGCCTAAGGGCAGTACATACCCTGGGGGCCGGCCTGCTGTCAATGTATGTAGTAGAACTGATGTAACCTCCTTTAGAGCCAGGTAAGGGGAGTTACAAACATATACAGTGATGTATCAAATTCTGTGTCTCTGGTTCATACTCAATAAGCTTTGAAATTGCTCCTTGGGCTGCCAGGGAAGATCTGAGCTCCTCTTATTTGAATGTGTGTCTTTTTGTCTTCAGGTTTTCTGCACAATATACACCAGATCGGAAGTAGCACAAACATCTCTGTCTCAAAATCTGAACAAGATACAAAGGGCCATATTTACTAAGTGATGCTAAGCTGTAAGGTACACTTACAACCCATTTACTTGAATGAGCCCAAAAGAGCACTATGACTTAGCCCCGCTAAATAAATATGGCCTATGTCTCACATTTGAATCAATGGAAGAAATGGTGCAGTGCATTCAAAACACACGTTTTTTTCTGTTGATACTGTACATTCCCCTTATATTTACTAAGCCTTAGGAAACCTTATAGCACCACAGGACACCGTATCGTCTATTCAAGTGAATAATGCAAAGACCCTATTGTCTTTGTTACGCTCTGTAGGATCAACGAAATTGGTTATCTTTTTATCACCACATACCCTGCAACTGTAACTACTTAGCAGGTACACTACATGTCTGTATGTCTGCTGTGTTAGACCGCAATGTTAGATGACTAAAGACTAACCACTTGACCACTATGTTGGAGTGCTCCTCTTTTCGCTTCAACACTACATGTCTGGGCATCATTTAGATGGATAGTTATATGGACAGTCTCCAAGTTTGCACTAACTTCATGCGTTCTATTCACTTGCAGATGAAAACAGCCACAGTGTCATGAAGTACGTGGAAAAAATAACAGGAATACCAATAATAAAAGTTGCTTTATAAAAACAGGAGAAACCTCTCCAGCAAATGATCTGATTCTAGATGCTTTCTTTTGATAAACAACCTCCACAAAGAATCATTCGAAAGACCTTGGCATGAGGATGCCATGAGAAGACTGAATGATTCATTGAGCTATTAATCACAGAGTAGAGTAGTGTTGTAGTACAGTGCAGTTGTGAAAACAGACTAACAGTTTGTATAGCTCAGTGAATATATAATGGCAGGTCAAACCCTCTCGGCTGGACAGCTTGAGAAGACACCTGACAGGAAAATAAACATCAGGGATGGTGAGAAAACATTAGCCTGGGAGAGAATACTGACTGTTCTTTTTACCCTTTCATTCACAATCCTTTTTTTTTTTTCTGTCAAGAAAAAGTACTTGAAGAAAACTCTGGTTTGCTTGCATAGCTGCTACAATGTTTTGAGGTTTAAATGAGATCCTTGGAAAGCACAGCACCTGAAAATACCATTTTGTAACACTAAAGTATAGTGCAGATGAAAGCTAGCAGCATTCACTGATAAAGATTTGGTATGTCATTCTGTTTATGTAATTTATACAGTTTTGTTGGTGCTTTATAAATAAACAATTAACATAATAATAATAATAATAATAATAATAATAATACAAATTTTGAAGATGCTGATAACCCATCAGGTATTAGTGGTATTTTTATTTTTTTAAATAATAATAATTATAATTATTAAACAAATGTCAAACTGCTACATAAATGTAGAAGGAGGTACATGGCCATGTGCTTTGACTGTATTATAACTCTAATATATTTTGTGGAGTGGAACTGCACCTTTAAATTATTGAATAGAAAACATATATATTACAAATGACCAGCACAGTGTGAAATATAAAAACACTACTACCTGACTGGATAACAAGCATCTTCAGAAATATTATTATTGGTTTGCTGGCTATGCAATTCTTTAACCCAGGCTGTGCTGAAAATACAGCAGGAATAAGCTTATAGGGGTTTGTGTTAAAATGGATAAGAATTAAAGAGTGATTCGCTGTGCGTGCTCATTTGCACGTCATTACCCAGAATCCCGGCTGCATTGGAAGCACTGTATGCCAAGAGATAATGACGAAAGGCAGGGTTGCAGACCTCTCTGAGACATGAGAATGTGCTCACAAGTTATATTTTTATTTGCTGTATGCGGTATGCTGTAGGGTGAAGGGTTTTTGTCACTTTTTGTCCCACAATTACTTATTTAAAGTATTAGTATTACTAGAACTTGTTATTTTTTTTCCAAATGTATAAAATAACATGCAAAAGACTAACTACCAATAACACCACAAAGTTCAACAGAAAACATGAAACATGTAATACATAGAGGATATACATCAAACTGGTATTTTCTAACTTCAGGCTGATTCTGAAACAGATTTTTTTTACCTCTCTATATAAATATATTAAAGAATGTTTTCTTGGCTGAATGTGATGGATTTGTGGATTTTTAATATGAAGCTATTGGGTGCAGGAAATGAGAGTAGCATGTTTAATAAATCTATATGCAATGTCTTGTATTCTGCATTTGTGCACATTTCTCTCCCATGTAAAAAGAATGCTGGCTGCTTTAAGATGCCCAAATTCTTTCTAGCTCACATACTTGGGAAAGTGTATGCAACAGAAAAAAATGATACCAATATTTCTCCAACAGAAATCTTAAACATGTTTGCAACATTGTTCATGGTTTTCTCTTAAAGCAGCAGACCCACCTGGAATTTCTTATATAATTTAAGCAGAAAACTGGCACACATCAATTTCAATTTCGCTTGCATGGGCCTATGTATTAACCTCACATTTATCCACCTGCATCAAAAAAAAGTTTTCATTTTGTTGGGTGCACAGACAAGGACTGATTTTGGTATACAGATGTTAATGATATGTACTAAAAAAAAGAAAAATATTTCCGTGCTCCAAAGTATCAATTAAAAGTGTGTCAAATTTGTCAGGCAAGTTCATCTTTGCATAGACCCTAAAAATACTATTAAGAGCGAAGTTGTATTTGATGCAGCACGGATGTTTCATTACAGTATATAAGTATTGTTTTCACAGTATGGCTATTATAAATAATATTACAGTAATCATTTAGATTTAGTAACACTAGTTGTACATTTAATTTATATTATTTTTAAGCAGTAACATTTTTGACACAACTCAAATTTGAAAAACTGTACTTACAGATGCAGCGGCCGTTATTCGAACAAATCACGGCGCCGTTTTCGTGTGCGCTGCTGTATTCCACGCGGCATTAACGCCGCCAATCGCCCCAGGCACCCGTGTTTATCGCGGTTGCTTTGTTTGAATTTCATGGATTCTGTTTCTTTGTGTGCAATGAAATGAATGAATTGTAATGTGTACAGTTCTGTGCTACTGTGTCAATTTCAGGTGTTTAAAAACCAGAACACTAAAATGCCATTTTCTGCACTCACCTGCACTCGCGTCTTAAGGCGGTAAGGTTATAAGAAATCCCGCGCCATGACGGGTATTCCGAGGTATACAACGCGTGAAGTATTCGAATAACGGCCGCTGCATCTGTAAGCCCCTATAATGATTTAAATGTACTGTAGGTGTTTCGTGCTAAATTGAGATGGGCGACTCCGAGGTGGGGGAATCCGTTTCCCTGATTTTTGCAGATATTCCCCCAAAAAATTAGTTTCACAGTGTAAAATCCGCAAATGTATTTGGTTGGTTTTAAACCACATGGATTCACCAAAAACCACGACTGGATACAATCCGTTGATGGATTTTTAGAATCTAATCTGCGGATTCAGCAATCCGTTGGCGGATTCTTAAAAATACACCAGCGGATTGCTGAATCAGCGGATTGGATTCTGAGAATCCGTCCATGGGTTGTGGAATCCACGTAATGTATTGGTAATAATAATCGCGAATTGCCGCTGAAATTCACAGACCAAAGTAACTGGCTGATCGGCTATGGATGCAAATACGCCCCCAAAAAAACGCTCATCTGTAGTGCTGAATAAAAATATTTTGGAGAGTTGAGATCTTTCATTTACAACCAAGACTTCAGGGGGGCGGGAGGGTGGCTAAAGTGTATCTTGTATCCTCCACCCCTATGATAAGATTATGTGATTTATGCAAACCAAATACTGGTGATAAAACCAACTGGGAAACGGTGAAATGCTTAACATGCAGTAAGACAAACAAAAGCAGATAAGGGAACAAAACAACACTTCCAAGTCTCTATTCACATTGTTTACAAACATTTCCAAGACAACCTTCAGAAATTATTTTAAAGCACAGTTGTCTGTTATTTAGTCGTCAGTCACCAGATTTAACACCTTAAACATGTGACTTCCATCAGCTCCTTTTCAGCCTATGTGGGGCAGCACCTTTAAACGTCTTTCAGACAATTAGAAGTATTTTAAAATAATGTTTTGAATGTTGAATATTGATCCTGGGAATCGCTTCAAACATTGTAACCTGAAATATAGCGTTTTGTGCCTCTTATATCTGTCTTATCTCTTCCCTTATCTTGTTTTCTCTAATTGGTCCTAGGACCGGGAAGAGTTGGGAATAAATCTGATTACGTTATCATAGGGGTGGAGCAAACAAGGTTGTTAATCTTTTCGCAGCCACTCAATTATAAGTGAAAACAAAGGAAAATGATCATCCTTTTAAATATAAATTATAGGTTCAGTACACTGTATGATCAACTTGAACTAATAACATTAATATATTTCATTGGTTAAAGTAGGTGACTAATGCCTTTAAAAAAAATCAGACATTCCGGGGCGTGTCCAGGACGCCGATGAGAGAGGCTGTGTAGAAGAGGAGCTCCACAGACCCTGATATAATAAGAGCAGAATAAGCGCTTTTCCCCCCCTAAAAACATCCACAATTGCTGCCGCAAATCCCCCTAATACCCCTAGCAACAAGAATGTCGAGCAAATCCAAGTCCCAAGCCACCCCAGGAGTCGCTAAGTACTTCTCCCCCTCCCAGAAGAGCTCAGAAGCTGCATTAAGATCACAAGATGGCGCCGGCTCTGCGAGCACACGTGGGCCCAAGCAGGGAACAACCGAACGGAGCAATACGGCTACCCCACCACAGCCGGAGGAAGTACTCACAAGAGCATTTATGCAGGAGATGATCTCCACAATGCTAAATAAACTTCACTCCTCACTGCAAGATGACCTGCGGGCCGCGGTAAAAGAACTTAAACAGGATATAACGGGCCTAACGGAGCACACCACGGCCCTTGAGCTTAAAATGGCCGAAACCACGCAATCCCAGGATGAGGCAGCCAACGAAATATTTCGACTTGGCGCAAAGGTAAACAGCCTAAGAGACTGCCTTGAGGACCAGGAAAATCGCGACAGGCGCCAGAATATTAGAATCCGGGGCGTCCCGGAGGCGGTTCTGCCTGGTCAGCTCAGGTCATATCTCCAGGACTTTTTTGTCTCAATGTGCCCCGACCTCACACCAAAGGACATAGAGATGGATAGAGCCCATCGCGCCCTGGGGCCACGCTCCGAAGATCCCAACCGAACAAGGGACATAATAGCCCGCATTCACAGATACACAATAAAGGAACAAATAATGGAGGCCTGCAGAACCAAAGAGACCATCAAATTCCAGGATTCTCACCTCCAAATTTATAACGATTTGTCAAAGCGCACAGTACTGCGGCGCAAAGAGATGCAACCACTAACTTCCTTGCTCCGCGAGAAAAAGATCAAGTACAAATGGGGCTTCCCATGTAAGCTGTCAGTACAAAAAAATGGTAAATATCTCACAATCAGACACCCGGAGGATATCCCGCGGTTCGCAAAAGCCCTGGACCTAAGCCTCCCTGCCGACTGGATCCAAGACCCCCCCCCACTCTCAGGGGCAGCATGCAGAAGAACCCCAGATCAGAGCATCAGAGAGGCTGGCAGGCCAAAAACAACCGCGACCTAGATAGGAACCGGAGCAATCACTTACCTCAGTTACCTCCAAGTTCATTCCCTCACCCAGTTGACCTGAGCAGCAACCGAAGAAGTTCCCCTTAAAAGTCCCTCCTGTCCCATGAGGCGACGCAATCCTGGATGTGACATCCGCAAATTCTGCAGACCGGAGAAGCGGGAACCCCGGACGCAAGCCACAGAAAAGCAGCCCAGCGGACGCACCACAAAGAAAAGGGAGATAACAGCCAACGGACGTCCTGTGCTTTACCTCACCTCGCCAACAATCACAGCTCAACAAAGGAACTGGACGAAACAGCGAGCAACAGCACCGGAGGAGACGAACCGCAGCCGCGGAGGAATCTGTGAACGGAGATGGGGCGCAGAAGTCGATCCCCGCTGAGGCGGACGCACACATCTCTTCCTTTTCTTTTTTCGCCATACCATCCACACGGGCCCGCACTGCCCGGACCGGGAGGAGAGAGGCCAGATATGCCACGAGTGGAGCGGCGCTGGCGGGTCCTGACAGCCCGGCACGCGGACCCTCCCTTCACGACACACTCTCCACTACATCCCCCCCTCCCCCGGGCAGAGAGCAGAGGTATCCGGTAACTGTGAGTACTTTTACCCTCGCAAAGCGAGAAGGCCCGCAGGCCGCTTACCCGCCTGGGTCAGGACACTAGGCGCAGATACAGCGCAAAGTGCAGACTCACAAAAATCCGACTCATAGGCAGATATATGTAAAGACTGGGAACACTGTACAAAGTTGAGAACTGTTCATTATACCGTTTATTAAAATATTCTATATATACCTCCCCCCCCCCTAAACACCCCCCTCCCCCCCGATCCCCCCCGCCTACCCCTTCCCCCTTACGGGGACAGTAGATACCCCGACTACCACGGCCAAGGCAATTGAGCCACGAGGACAAGCCTGGAAACAACTATAAACTGAAGTGTATAGGAACCTCAAAGAGATCTATGTTTACTGATAATCCCCAAAAGATGTGACACACCTAAACTTATTATGACAAGATGCATCCCGCCCCCCGCCCCCCCTCCCCTTCCTCTCCCTACCACCCCCCCAACCCTGAAGCAGTCTATCTCCCCCCCCCTTAACCCAACCACCCTATACCCCCTCCCTCCCTCCATAATCCCCCCCTCTCCCCTTCCCCCCCCCCCACACAACCCCTCCCCCCCCCCCCCCCCCCCCTCCAACACGAAGCGGGTAAGCCCCCACACAGCTATTCAAACAACGAGGTTTGCAACAATTGGCATTCCCCTGACAAACGCTCCACAAAAGCTAATGCTGAGAGCAACTTTAACAAGTGATATGTTAAAATGTTAATATAAAACGTATTACAAAATAGGATAAGATGTACCCCCTCCCCCTCTCCCATGTGCGTCCTCCCCTCCCCCTTTGGTCCCCCCCCTGTCCCTCACGCCTCCCTCCCCCCACTCCCCCCTCCTCCTCTCCTCCGCCTCCCCCCATCCCCTCCCTCCTCCCCCCCCCCCCCCCCCTAGAAATGAATGGTTGAATGCTGTAGGCACATCAATGGTCACAAAAGTGCAGCCACAACGCTACCGAAGTGGCACAACTGAGCCCATGTGAGCCCACTTCGAGGCCAAGAACGCACTAAAGGGCTCCCTTTTCTACGATTGGCTCACAAGGTGGTCTTCATGACCACTACTGACTAGAAATGTTTTAGAATACGCAACTATAACAATTTCACTGGAATACCAAGATAAGTTGTTTCCCCTTCCCCCTCCCATTGTACCCCCCTCCACCACCCCTTCCCCTACTTCCCCCACCCCTCCCCCCCCCCCCCCTACCACTACCACTTCCCCTCACAACCCTCACCCCCCCCCTCCCTCCATCCCTCCATTCCCCTCCATCCTCCCCCCCCTCCCCTCCCCCCCCTTGCCCCTCCTCCCCCCCTTCACCCCCTCCCCCCTCCCCTCCCCCCCCCCTCCCCCTTCCCCCCCCCCTCCCCCCCCACTTCTCCGCCCATCACCCCCCCCTCCGCCCCTCCCCTCCGCCTCCCCTCTCTCTTCGCCCCCCCTCCGACTTCCCCCCCCCCACCCCCCTCCTTCCTCCCCTATTCTACCCCCCTCCTCCCAGACCAAAGTCCCCTCTCTACAGGTGATACCAGCAAGGAAAGCAACAAATCAGAAGAGTAACAAAGCAAATGTATGTAACTTATAGAGCGATAAGGTTGACATAGGAAATGTACCTGAGATCCCCTCCTGCTCCTAACCCCCCCCCCCTTTTTTTTTCCCCCTCCCATGCTCTGAACAAAACCCCTCCCATATCAACCCCGAATTTGACCTGTACTAGACCACCAGTAGACAGAACAACAAACAAATAAAAGGACCCAGACCTCAAAACTGACACATACAGCATGTCACCACACATTTAACTATAGCCATTAAACCACCCCTCCCGGCTTCCCTTCCCTCCCCCCCCCCCCCCCCCCCCCTGCCACCCCCCCCCCCCCCCCCACCATTCCCACACCCACCCCCACAACCCCCCCCCCACTCCTTACGAACACAACACGGCACGCGCCAGAACCAAACCAAAGACTCACAAGAGGGAAACGGCGCATAATGTTAACAACCCAGGGTCTGGACCCCTCGACTGCACACCGGTCATTGACACCGGACCCACCCCAGAAGGGCACGTTGCCCAAAATGCCGGTTGCCCAAGGAACTGGCAACACTGCATTAGGCCCACACAAGGACCTAATCCTACCTTCTCTCTATCTGCTGGTTCTGTCCCAGAAGATCTTTACCCCTCCTCCCTCCCCCATCCTACCCTCCCCTCCTGGCAACCCACAGACAGCCACCAGAATACAAACAGGCGGAACACACCCGCCCCCGGTGAAACACGCAGACAGAACCACTGCAGACACCCAGAAAATAAAAGCAAGATCTCCCCGAATGGGAACGGCGAGATCCCAAGATCCCCCCCCCACAAAAAACCCACAATGACATCTACTGCACCAATAAAGATCCGCTCACTAAATGTCAAAGGACTACACAATAATAGGAAGCGGAGGCTAGCCCTCCATGATATGAAAAAATCAGGGGGAGACATCATATTCCTACAGGAGACCCACTTCACATCTCAAGACCCCCCAAATTTATTCAAAAAGACATTCCCAACATGCTTTTTTGCATCATTCAGTAGTAAAAAAAGGGGTGTAGCTGTCCTAATCAGACAAGGCACTCCATTTAATCATATCAAAACAACAGCAGATCCAGAGGGTAGATTCCTAATGGTATATGGCTCCCTAGCGGGCTCAGCAATCGCACTGATCAATGTACACTGGCGACACACTTTATTCGAGCTTGGCTAGTCCCACGAATTCGGGTATACCCGGGTGTATTGAGGTTTGTGACTGTTTTCTGCCCGAGTGCATTGAGTTATTTTCCAAGCAGGGATTGAAGCATTTTATTCCCGCTGGCTGCAATACTGCACAGTATATATATATATATACTGCATTACAATTCATGAATTTATGCCATCTGGTAGACACGCGAAGCATTGCAGCCTATTAAATCCTAATCATTATCATTTAACAGATCAGCCGCCCGTCAGCCAGGCATGAACCCAGGCTGGGAAGGCAAATGCAACGGGGCTTGTTAGAGGTGAGGAGCGGCGCATTCCAGGTATCTGCCAGGTACATACTGGGTATTTGCTCGAATAAAGTGTGTCGGTGCAGTATACGCCCCAAACGAGAATCAAACAGAATTTTTACAAACAGTACTCGAAGGCGTTGACCCGGGATATCTGTCATCGATGATAGTGGGGGGAGACCTAAATATGGTTCTAAACCCCACCGAGGACAGATCGACCACAATGGGTCCCCCCCGTACAACCCACTCCCAAATCAAGGGGAAAAGGTTTAGGGGCATCCTGAGCGAGTTCTCACTGGTGGACGTTTGGAGAACCCAACATCAGGGCCAGAGAGACTATACATTCTACTCAGCACCTCACCAGACCTACTCTCGAATAGACCACTTCTTGACCACTAAAAATGTGATGGCGGCAGCCATTGAATCAGACATTGGCTCAATCACATGGTCCGACCACGCCCCGATTACTTTGACACTGTCAATCCCTTTCGAGAAAACAATGAGTTACTCCTGGAGACTAAATGATTCACTGTTAAATCATCCTGCGATAGAAAGAGAGATTAGATCCTCACTTAAGGACTATTTCTACTTCAACGAAGGAACAGTCTCCTCTCCAGCAATCCTGTGGGAAGCCCATAAGGCAGACATCAGAGGAAAAATTATCTCCATCGCATCCCACAGGAAAAAAGCCCGCCAAAAACTAATCAAAGAGCTCACAGATAGCATAAAAACAATAGAACAAGCCCACAAGGCTAACCCCTCCAAAAAAATATACAAAACATTGTTAACAGCCAGAACAAAACTTAGACAAACCCAGCTGGAGGATGTTGAAAAGGCCCTAAAATGGACCAATCAACAATACTATGACAAGGGTAACAAGGCCGACAGACTCCTGGCCAGTAAATTGAGAGGGGTACAAAAGAGATCCCAAATAACGGCGATCAAGAGTAGATCTGGCGAGATACAATATAGTGACAGCAAAATTGCTATGGAATTCACAAAATACTATACAGAACTATATAATTTAAGATCTAAAAACGGCCGACCTAAACCAATAGCATCAGAATTGATAACGCAATATTTAAACAAATGCCATCTCCCCACATTAACGGAGGAGGAAAACACAGTCCTCAACGCTGAGATCTCAAAAGAGGAACTGGAAGAGGCGGTCAAATCTTTAAAAATCACTAAGTCTCCTGGTCCTGACGGTTTCACCAATGTCTATTATAAGAGATTCTTGCCTACTCTATCCACGCATCTCCTGAAAACATTTAATTATTTCATGGAAGGGAACCAAATCCCGCCAACAATGTCTCTGGCTAACTTAGCTATTATACACAAAGATGGCAGAGACCCGATGCAGTGTGGAAGCTACCGTCCAATCTCCCTCCTCAACAGTGATCTCAAATTATGTATTTTAATGTTTTAAAGTGCATTTCTGTATCTCCAGTTCTGGAGGTCGTCGCAGAGAGTTCATATTTGGCCAATATGTGGAGTCACTGTAGGCATTAAAAACTGGCAAATGTCGACCCACTGAGCCTACCAGAATGGAACTTATTAATATGTGTAGATATTAAAGTGTATATGTATTTTATTTTGGATCTGTTCTGAAAATGCAGACGCCATTTGCTAGGCTAATAAGTCATGAAGGGCAGACGGCTGAGTAGCCTAAGCACGGTGATCAAAAGGTAACTGCCTTGATTGTTACCCAATGTCTAGGGATTAAGTATTAGTCAATCAACAAACTCTGCCAGTCTAATTGTTACCTCAGGGCATGGGTGTTAGTCTGTGTCTCCACATTAGAGAGTGGATACAGATAATTGTTCCCCAGCAGATCTTTACCCCCCCTCCCCCATCCTACCCTCCCCCCCTGGCAACCCACAGACAGCCACCAGAATACAAACAGGCAGAACACACCCGCCCCCGGTGAAACACGCAGACAGAACCACTGCAGACACCCAGAAAATAAAAGCAAGATCTCCCCGAATGGGAACGGCGAGATCCCAAGATCCCCCCCCACAAAAAACCCACAATGACATCTACTGCACCAATAAAGATCCGCTGACTAAATGTCAAAGGACTACACAATAATAGGAAGCGAAGGCTAGCCCTCCATGATATGAAAAAATCAGGGGGAGACATCATATTCCTACAGGAGACCCACTTCACATCTCAAGACCCCCCAAATTTATTCAAAAAAACATTCCCAACATGCTTTTTTTCATCATTCAGTAGTAAAAAAAGGGGTGTAGCTGTCCTAATCAGACAAGGCACTCCATTTAATCATATCAAAACAACAGCAGATCCAGAGGGTAGATTCCTAATGGTATATGGCTCCCTAGCGGGCTCAACAATCGCACTGATCAATGTATACGCCCCAAACGAGAATCAAACAGAATTTTTACAAACAGTACTCGAAGGCGTAGACCCTGGATATCTGTCATCGATGATAGTGGGGGGAGACCTAAATATGGTTCTAAACCCCACCGAGGACAGATCGACCACAATGGGTCCCCCCCCATACAACCCACTCCCAAATCAAGAGGAAAAGGTTTAGGGACATCCTGAGCGAGTTCTCACTGGTGGACGTTTGGAGAACCCAACATCAGGGCCAGAGAGACTATACATTCTACTCAGCACCTCACCAGACCTACTCTCGAATAGACCACTTCTTGACCACTAAAAATGTGATGGCGGCAGCCATTGAATCAGACATTGGCTCAATTACATGGTCCGACCACGCCCCGATTACTTTGACACTGTCAATCCCTTTCGAGAAAACAACGAGTTACTCCTGGAGACTAAATGATTCACTGTTAAATCATCCTGCGATAGAAAGAGAGATTAGATCCTCACTTAAGGACTATTTCTAATTCAACGAAGGAACAGTCTCCTCTCCAGCAATCCTGTGGGAAGCCCATAAGGCAGACATCAGAGGAAAAATTATCTCCATCACATCCCACAGGAAAAAAGCCCGCCAAAAACTAATCAAAGAGCTCACAGATAGCATAAAAACAATAGAACAAGCCCACAAGGCTAACCCCTCCAAAAAAATATACAAAACTTAGACAAACCCAGCTGGAGGATGTTGAAAAGGCCCTAAAATGGACCAATCAACAATACTATGACAAGGGTAACAAGGCCGACAGACTCCTGGCCAGTAAATTGAGAGGGGTACAAAAGAGATCCCAAATAACGGCGATCAAGAGTAGATCTGGCGAGATACAATATAGTGACAGCAAAATTGCTATGGAATTCACAAAATACTATACAGAACTATATAATTTAAGATCTAAAAACGGCCGACCTGAACCAATAGCATCAGAATTCATAACGCAATATTTAAACAAATGCCATCTCCCCACATTAACGGAGGAGGAAAACACAGTCCTCAACGCTGAGATCTCAAAAGAGGAACTGGAAGAGGCGGTCAAATCTTTAAAAATCACTAAGTCTCCTGGTCCTGACGGTTTCACCAATGTCTATTATAAGAGATTCTTGCCTACTGTATCCACGCATCTCCTGAAAACATTAAATTATTTCATGGAAGGGAACCAAATCCCGCCAACAATGTCTCTGGCTAACTTAGCTATTATACACAAAGATGGCAGAGACCCGATGCAGTGTGGAAGCTACCGTCCAATCTCCCTCCTCAACAGTGATCTCAAATTATATAGCAAAATACTAGCAAACCGATTAAACCCCATCTTACCGAGATTAATCAACATTGACCAGGTAGGATTTGTCGCGGGCAGGCAAGCCTCAGACAATACCCGGAAGATAATTAATATTATTGACCATGTTCACCTCACAGGCACCAAAGCACTCCTGTTAAGCCTAGATGCAGAGAAGGCGTTCGATGGAATAAACTGGCAATTCCTGGACCAGACTATGCGCAAATTTGGCTTTAAAGACGCATACTTAGAGGGGGTCCGTAGACTATATCAAAACCCGTCAGCTACAGTAAAATTACCAGGGGGCAATAACCAGAGATTCGAGATCACAAATGGAACTCGACAGGGATGCCCTTTATCTCCTCTCCTCTTTGCGCTAACGATCGAACCACTAGCATCGGCAATTCGGCTCAATACTGACATCCAAGGAATAGAAATCGGTCAAAGGCAGCATAAAATATCCCTATTCGCAGACGATGTCATTCTAACCCTATCAAAACCCCAAATCTCCCTACCCAACCTTCAAAAAGAACTCCGGGATTTCGGGAAAATCTCAAAATAAATAGTGATAAATCAGAAGCCTTGAACCTAAGCCTGCCAGAGCCAGAGGTGAATCTCCTCAAACTAAACTTTAATTATCGTTGGAGCTCCTCTTGTATCAAATACTTGGGAGTTAAGATATCGAGGACCTACCAATCTTTATACCAACATAACTATCCGACCCTGTTCCAAAAAATCAAACAAGATCTAGAAAAATGGGGAGAATATCAGATATCATGGATCGGGAGAATGATCTCGGTTAAAATGAATATACTCCCTAGATTACTTTACTACTTCCAGACTCTCCCGGTCCACATCCCTGGCTCAGAATTGAAAAACATCCAAAAACTAATCTTCCACTTTATTTGGCAAGGAAAAAAACCAAGAGTCTCTAGAACAGTTCTCTTGGCCTCAAGTGGGAGAGGAGGAATGGGAGTTCCACACATCACAAGATACTACCTGGCTGCACAACTGCGACAGGTGGTAGTCTGGAATGCCAACCCAAACCAATATTGCTGGCTAGACATAGAAACTCAATATGCTGGGACGCCTTCGCTGCCGGCTTGCCTTTGGTCCCTAAGCAAGGAGGACATGCAGAATAACAAATTCAAATTAGGCCCGATTAGACACACATGGGAGACCTGGACGAAATGCAAATTCAAATTTAAGCTCACAACATCTCCCTCTCAACTTACACCAATTCACAAAAACCCGAAATTCCCACCTGGATGTGAGCCCGGACAATTCGACGAATTCAAAGCCAAAAATATCAATGCGATTGCCGACCTCCTGAGCTTCAGGAAGTTCCTGAGCTTCCAAAACCTACGATCTAAATATGAAATAGTAGGGCTGAATGTGTTCAAATACCTACAAATTCGGCATTTCATTCAAACTTTAACCCCAACGTTGGAATTTCCCCCTCTCACTAGCTTCGAGCAGCTCTGCCGTGAGACTGCCCATAAGAAAGGTCTTATATCACAAATTTGCTCAGAAATGGAGATAGCTATGGATCCCATCACGCATGAGTATATGCTGCATTGGGCAGCAGAAATGGAAATAGATATAGACCGAGAGGACTGGGAAAGTATTTGGGAAAATGCCTCAGGAACTTCCATATGTACCACAATCAAAGAAAACATATACAAAATACTGTTCCGCTAGTATCTTACCCCAGTTCGAATAAATCAAATCTATCCCCTGGCTTCCCATCTATGCTGGAGAGGCTGCGGTCAAAAGGGGGACATGGCCCACATCTGGTGGACCTGTCCGGAAATACAGAAGTACTGGGAAACTATACAAAAATTAATAAAAGAGGTCACAGACCTCACAATACCCATTGACCTGCTGACCTACCTGCTGGCCAGACCCATAGAAGTGCTGGATGGTCAGGGGAATGTTGGGACTTTCTCCCCCACCTCAGACAAAAACCAGAAAAATTGTATTAGGCCAAAATGTTGACAAATATTCAAAAAGCTGTAAATGTTATAAATGCCTAATAAAAAACTTTGAAACAAAAAAATCAGACATTCCATACATTTTATTGGAACTATATGATGGACAAAAAACCCAGATAAACAAAATAAACAACAAAAGATAGAATAGATTTTCTTAAATAATGTAATTTACCAATGGTGACTCCAGTGGAACTAGAGGGTCTGAATGGTCTTGTTAATGAGGAAGAGGTCTCCACTACAATAAAATCACTAAAATCAAACAAAATTCCGGGACCTGATGGTTTCCCCAGTCTACATTATAAAAAAATTCTGCGAAAAATTAACCCCACATCTAACAAAGTTATTCAATAGCTTCATTGAAAGTAAGACTATCCCAATCAAAATGTTACAGGCTATGATTACGCTTATACATAAGCCAGGGAAAGACCCGACAGACTGCCGCAGCTACCGACCGATATCTCTCATTAATAATGATGTTAAGATTTTGGCCAAAATGTTAGCAACCAGATTAAATAAATTGCTTCCCTAATTTGTTCATCCCGACCAAGTGGGATTTATTCCACAAAGACAAGCCCCAGATAATATCCGTAGAGTGACCAATCTAATACATATTGCACAAACAAATAAGATACGCACAATGCTACTTACTCTAGATTTGGAGAAAGCTTTTGATAGGGTAGATTGGTCGTATCTATTTACAACACTACACGCTTTTGGTTCCAAGTGAAATTTCCTCAGCTCAGTACAACTTCTCTATGCATCACCAGAAGCAGTGATACGTATGTGCAGGATGCATCTCGGGGGTTGATACAATTAAAAATGGCACAAGATGGCAGGGTGCGCACACAGCACCGGAGCGGATGGTAGCAGCCTGAGTCAGCTCTGGAGACTCCACCGAGATCGCGCCATAATTAACCTCTAGAACCACCAAAAACCTCGTAAAAACATCCTACCCCAGTGTAGGAACCTGCAGGATGCCTCCCCCCAAGAGGAGATCGTGTCAGCCACCCCCTCTGTCTCCTGTTACCTCCAGAAAGCTGCATCTCCTCTGCCCTAAATCCAAGATGGCGCCTATGCTGGCATGCACGCACATCCACAGGCACTGGAGCTTTCACAACAAGGAGGAAACTTTACGGACACTGAGCAAGAACAAGATTCAGAAGAAAGCACTCAAATCACCACAAACGTTTTAAAGGACTTATTTAAAGAGACGCATGGTGGGTTTCAACTGTCTCTCGACAGGGCTGTTTCTGAATTCAAGGCAGGTCTGAACTTTCTGACTGAACGAACAGTGCAGCGGGAAAATAAACTTGAAGAATCCCTGCAGAGTCAAGGTTCAATGGAAGACGAAATATTCAGGCTCAACTACAAAGTCAGGAACCTGAATGACACCATCAATGACTTGGAAAATCGGGAAAGGAGGCAAAATCTCAGAATTAGAAATGTCCCAGAAACAATCGTTCCGGGTGAGCTACAACCCTACCTAACAAACATATTTACTCGATAGTCCCGTCACTCCAAATAAGTGGCCTTCATATGGACAAAGCCCATCGTGCCTTGGGTCCAAGATTTGCAGACCCTCGGAAATGCAGGAATGTAATAGTCAAATTACACTATTACACCACCAAGGAGAAAATATTGAGAGGCTGCAGGAACAAAGATTTCATGGACTTCGAAGACTCCAGGATCCAGATCTTACAGGATCTTTCCAGATCCACAATTTCAAGAAGAAGAGGCCTCCGCCCAGTTACAGCGGTCCTTAGAGACAATGACATCTGCTATAGATGGGCTTTCCCGTTCGGCCTGGTTGTAAACAGAGATGGGAAGCAATTCTCGTTAAGATATCCAGAAGAGGCGGAGAATTTCCTAAGAGCCCTTAGAGCACGGCCAGCAATCCGCGAAACCACAACACACTCCGAGACCTAAGAGACCACCGAAGGCTTCAGCGTGGAGTGAAAGAGATGACCGTGAAGAATCTCTGGATTTCGCACACCCAACCTGACCGAGCTAAGGGCCCTGTTTTTATGATTAAAATCAACCTAGCTGATGGAGGAGGTCGGTGGTCCAGAAATTATGGCCCGCAGAGATCTTTTCTCCTCGACGAGGTTTGATTCTTTTCCTGCCACTACCGAGTCTTGTTGGTCCTGGATGAGGAACAGAACTTCTAAGACTGAGATGACTTGCCCTCAATCTTAAAGATATTTTTTGGTGACTACGAACTTTCTAAGGTTTATACTATATCCCCAGTTAATTGTGTTATATGCTGTGTTTCTTTTTTTCTCAAACAGTGGAAAGGTCTAAGATAAAAGGTTTAGGATGCGATATACCCCAAAGATATTCTCCTGGTTTTTTTTTTAATTATGTTTTTATAAAAGGGCTTGGAGTTTGGAGGTAAACAAGGTTTAGAGATAATAAGATGGCGGAGTCCTTCAGCCGAGATCGGGGTGCCCCGGAATCCTCGAGGCTCGTGCCCCCCCCCTATTTCCAAAAAGAAAAGTGCCCCCCCCCCTCTTTCCAAAAAGAAAAGAGGAGTAGCCAGTTTGTTAAAACATGATATTCCATTCCAAATGGAAGCAATTAAAAGAAATAAGGAGGGTAGATTCATAATGGTGAGAGGTCTTCTGGCAGGGGTTAGACTAACTCTAGTTAATGTATATACTCCAAATAATCAACAAATTGGTTTCCTGAAATCAACCTTAGAAGAAATTGGGGGGTCCTTGGGAGATATAATATTAGGAGGAGATTTCAATAGACTGTAAACGCCGAGTTAGACATATCCTCATCTCCACGGTATAAGATAGCGAACGAAGTATTCAACAAAGCAAAACATTTTAAGAAACTGATTAAAGATTTCTCACTTGAAGACGCTTGGCGCATGAAGAACAAGAAACAAAAGGACTACACATTTTATTCCCCCCAACACACGACATTAACACAAGAATTGACTATATATTTGTCTCGGTGAAAATTTTGGATCGTGTCGCCACACAAATATAGGCCCTATAACATGGTCTGATCACGCTCCAGTGGAGTTGTCCAATAAACACCCTTTTACTAGGCCTAAGGTGTTTCAGTGGCGTCTAAATGAGACACACTTGAACCAGATAGGGAATATTGAAGAACAGATAGGGAATATTCTAGTATTTCAGACTAAATAAAGGGTCAGTTGAAAGTCCGTCCATTCTCTGGGAGGCCCATAAAGCCTCTATCAGGGGTCAATTTATCTCAATACCCTCACATAGGAAAAAGCAAAAAAAACTCAAACATTAAACTTACAACTAAAATAACTGAACTAGAACAGGAACATAAATCCAGCCCCTGCAGGAAAATATATAAGCTGCTTTGCCAGACCAGAGAGGAACTACATAAATTAAGATTGGAAGACACAGAGAAAGCATTCAAATGGACCCGTCACACCTACTACGATAAAGGCAATAAAGCAGATAAGCTTCTCGCTAGTAAACTAAGAGGTGTAAAAGCCAAATTGCAAGTTTCAGCGATAATAAGGGGTAACAGGGAAATCATATAACCCTTTGAAATTGCTGAGGAATTCTCTAAATATTATAATAATTTGTATAATCTCGACTCATCAGACCCCAACTTTAATAAAACATCCATCAAACAAATAGATAGTTATCTACAGGCGTGCAAACTCCCAAAGCTATCTGCGGAAGAATTAAAGGTCTGAAATCCTCATAAGCCCCAGGCCCAGATGGTTTTACAAATTTAAATTATAAAAATTATTGGAGAATTTTAGCACCATTTCATTTGGATATGTTTAATCATTTTATATCGGGGTCCCAGATACCCTCGCAAATGTCAAAAGCAAAATTTGTGGTAATACCCAAGAAAGGAAAAGATCCAATGAGTTACACAAGTTATAGGCCAATTTAACTTCTCAATACAGATTTAAAAATATATAGTAAAATTCTGGCAAATAGATAAAACCCAATTTTGCCCCGCCTAATCCACAATGACCAGGTAGGTTTTATAAGTAAGCATCAAGCCTCAGACAACATGCGTAAAATTATTAATATAATTGATTATGTTCAGTTTTCTAAACTCAAAGCGATGTTACTGAGCTTAGACGCCGAAAAAGCGTTCGATAGAATTAAGTTGGATTTTCTAGATAGAACCATGCTGGAGGTCGGCTTCTGTCACTCTGAAAATGCCAGGAGGGGAGCTAAATCAAATTAAGATCAGCAATGGTACCAGGCAGGGTCGCCCACTTTCCCCCCTACTTTTTGCGTTGACAATTGAACCGCTTGCAATCAAAATCAGGGGAAACTCTAATATTCAAGGTATCAAGATCGGCCAGGAAAATTTTAAAGTATCTTTATTTGCTGACGATATTATTTTGACAATGTCTAACCCTCTGATGTCTCTTCCCAACCTACAAGATGAGCTTTCTTGGTTTGGTCTGTGCTCAGGTTATTAAACTAATTCCGCCAAGTCAGAGGCTCTAAATTTAACTTTATCAGATATTGAAGTAAAAGGAATCAAATTAAATTTCAATTATCACTGGAAGAATGTAAAATTGAAATGCTTAGGGATTTTCTTACAAAAAACTATCATTCTCTTTATAAACATAATTACCCAGAGCTTTTTACTAGACTAAAACGGGATCTTTTACTCTGGAACGGTCACCAAATTTCTTGGATAGGTTGCATTATATCAGTTAAGATGAATGTCCTCCCGAAGCTGCTCTACTGATTCCATACATTACGTCAGGCCTGCACAACATGCGGCCCGCGGGCCGCATGCGGCCCGTCGGCACTCACTGTGCGGCCCGCGGCGGCAGCAGCAGTGGCTGCTGCTTTCCCCCTCCTCCTCCCGAGTCCGCTCTCCCTCCCCCCGAGTCCGCTCTCCCTACCCCCGCGAGCCGAGCCGCCTCTCCCTCCCCCCGCGAGTCGAGCCCCCTCTCCCTCCCGCGCGAGCCGAGCCCACTCTCCCCCTCCTCCCCCCAGCCCGCTCTCAAGACTGCACGCTCTTGCAGTGCGGTACTTCCGGTGCCCGCTGCTTGCGAGCGCGCACAGTCCCGCCGTGATCTGAGGTGAGGGGAGGTGTAGGGGAGGTGCAGGGGCTGATGTGAGGTGAGGAGGTGCAGGGGGTGATGTGAGGTGCAGGGGGATATGTGCAGGGGGTGATGTGATGTGCAAGGGGGGGTGATGTGCAGGGGTGGTGAGGTGAGGTGCATTGAGGTGAGGTTCAGGGGGGTGAGGTGCAGGGGAGTGAGGTGCAGGGGAGACACACACACAGAGTGACAGAGAGACACATACACACACAGAGTGACAGAGAATCACACAGAGAGACACATACACACACAGAGTGACAGAGAATCACACAGAGAGACACATACACACACAGAGCGACAGAGAATCACACAGAGAGACACATACACACACAGAGTGACAGAGACACATACACACACACACACAGAGTGACAGAGAGACACATACACACACAGAGTGACAGAGAAACACACAGAGAGACACATACACACACAGAGAGACAGAGAATCACACAGACACATACACACACATACACACACAGAGTGACAACAGGTGGGGGGGGGGGAAGGGCATGGCACCCTCCCCCACCCCCCAAGAGCATGGGCCCCTGGGCTGCTCGGGGATATACCCGTCCCTCTGTGGTGAAACTGTTTGAAATTTAAAAAGTGAAAAACACTGCTGAGACTGTGTGTGAGAGATATTTCTGTGTATCTACAGCAAGCATACCTAAGGTGCTTTCCCCGATCAGCAAGAAATAAGTCTTATAATTAATGTTAATATGAATGGATAAAAAATATATAATTTTCCCCACAAATTATACTGCATATTAAATGGCACGTAGCAAAGCTACCGTATACCAGGGGTGCGCAATCTTTGATCCTGCGCCCCGCACCCTGCATCGTTGGTCCCTGGTGCCTTGAGCCCCCACCCCCCCCCTTCGCAAGTGCGGTGTCATGTTGGGACGTCACGGACCGCAGCGTCATTTGAAGCCACAACGCGATGGGACGTAACGCGTATGACCCTAGTGCGTCATGTGATGCAGGGTTGCCATTGAGACGCGTCCAGACGCCGCTCTTTATCTCGTGTAAATTGAGGTTGCAGGGGCCTCACGAGGTACCCCTGTATTTAAGTTTAATGCACTTGGGGAGCGGCCGTAACAGCCTCTGAACAGCCCCCGCCGCCCCCCAGCAGAAATCTCACGCGCACCCTGTTTGTCAACCCCTGCAATAGACTGTACTTGGCTTTCATGTGCTAATTTTGGTCAAATCATATCACATTTTTTTCTCTACCTGCTGCAATTTGTTCTTATTTGAGGGGGAAAAAATAAAATAGTTTTTTTTCGGTGTCCAACAATTTTTTTTTTTTTTTAAAGTTCAATATGCCATTTGTATTCAAAGAAAACCTTATACCAGGAGTGGAAGCTTTCTCAGCTGGCAGGACAGCCTAAATTAAACCTTCAGGCAGCTGTCAAGTGGGTGGACTCTGAAGGGTCGGTAGGACCTCAGTTGCAGGAACAGAACAGGGATTAGGCAAAGCTTGTTGGGTGTCACAGTCGTTAGGTCGGGGCCGGCGAAAAGCCGCAGAACGTTGGGGGTCACAGCTGAGGTTCGGACGCATATGAAAGGAAAAAAACCGAGCACTGCGTATTTCTGCTTAGAAATGATTCAATTCAGATACATGAATACTTAAGTTTCGGCCCACAAGGCCTGTTTCTCAAAGTAAATGGCCCAAATTAAGAAACAAACACAGTAAAAAGTTCTATAAGTAGACCCCACACATGTGTCCCTTAATTGCTTATTGTCCCTGATGATTTATAATGCCTTCTGCGTCCCTTTCAAAATTTTAGGGCAAACCTCTTCAGCCTCCTTTGTTTCCATCCATCTCTGTACCGCATGTATGCCCGCAGACCTGGCCATCCCCAGTTAACTGAGGGCGTAGGTTAAAAACAGCACCCACAGCAGTGAGGGCGTGCCCGGAGTGTGTGTAGTGCGTTGCCGGCTGTAGAAAGTAGTGGTTTAATGGGTATAGTCTTTCAACCCTTGGGATTCAGGTTCGGAGGATAGTGATGTCCGTGGCCAGAGTACTAGTGCATAGAGGCAGGATAGTGTGTCCGTAACCAGAGTCCAGGGATATAACAGAAGGCAGCAAGGTTGTATACGTAGCAGGGTTCAAGGGGCAGTGAGAGAGAGCGAGGTAATCAGTACAAGCAGAGTTCAAGCCACGGGAGACAAGAACAAATGCTGAAAGACACAGGAGAGTCCAAGCATAGGCACTGCACAACACAGAGGTGGTTACACAGAAGCTAGCGATAGAGAATGAGCTGAGACAGACGAGCTGCGCAAACTGTGGGGCGCGCCCCCTTGGGGAGGGCAGATCAAGATTATGTAGGGGGGCGCACGCGGCTGCTTGCGGGAAACTGGGGGCGGGGGCAGAGCTTTGCACGTGGGGCCAGAAGCTCGTGCTGCTGCTTTATGATTACCGTTTGGTCTTGCAGGGTCGGCTTCTCGCTGCACACACGACAGCCTCCTTCTCTTATGTCAGCTTCCATGCACCCAGTTGGTCAGAGCATGGGGGTTGGGGATCCACAGGGTGAAGGTTGTGTGTGTGGGGGGGTGTTGGTGATTTTTGTGTGTGTGGGTGGGGGGGGGGGAGGGGGGATGGGAGCGGGGGGGGGAGGGCTGGGAGGGAGAGGGGGGGGGGGGGGGGGGAAGGGGGGGGGGTGGGGGGAGGGAGGGGGGGGGAGAGGGGGAGGGGGGGGGGCGGGTGGGGAGATCGGGGGATGGGGGGGGCCGCGCTAGGGGGGAAGGGAGTGGGGGAGGGAGAGGGGGGGGGGTGTGAAGGGGGGGGGGACGAGCGAGGGGGGGGGGCGGCCGGGGAGGGAGGCGGGTCCCCGCTGAGGGGGGGGGGGGGGAAGGAGGGTCCCTTCGGGGGAGCGGGGGGGGGGGAGGCGGGGGGGGGGGCGAGGGCGTAACGGGCTGGGGGGGAGGGGGGGTTAGGGCCCTCACTCACGGGAGGGGGGGGGGAGCGGAGGGCGGGAGAGGGGGGGGGGGGAGGGAAGGGGGACGGCGCGAGGGGGCAGGGCAGTCCGGAGGGGGGGGGGGGTGGACCGAGCGAGTGGGGGGTGGGCGGGGGGGAGTGCGAAGGCGGGGGTGGGGGGGGGGGCGGAGGGAGGGCGGGTGGGGGGGGCAGGGGGGTGGGCACCAGGGAGGTGATCCCTCCCGGCCCCACCTGGGGGGCCGCTGGGTGGGTGTGTGGGGCGTGGGTGGGTCGGGGGCCGGGAGGGCATGGGTGGGGTTTGCGGAGGGGGGGGGAGCTGAGCGGGGGGCGAGGCTGGGGTGGTAGGGCCGGGGAGAGTGGTGGGGGGGGGGGATGAGTGTGACAGGGAGTAGGGGCGGAGGGGGGTGGGGATGGAGGGTGGCAGGGGTGGAGGGGAGGGGGAGGGGAGTGTGGGGGTGGGGGGTGATTTCAGCTCGGGGGGACGGATTCGCGAGGGGGGTGTGTGGGGGAGTTGAGGGGGTGTGTGGGAGGGGAGTGGGGCGGTTGGTTGGGGCTGCGCGGGGGTGGAGGAGTGGGTGGGGGTGTGGGAGGAGGGTGTGCGGGGGGGGGGACTGAGTTTGGGGGGTGGGCGATGGCGTGGGTGGGGTTGGGGGGATAGAGGGGTGCTGGGGGGGTGGGGGGGATTGTGGTGTGTGCGGTGGGGTGTGGCGGGGATGAAGGGTGTGTGGGATTGAGTGGTGAATGTGCGGGATTGAGTGTGTTGTGGGGATTGGAGGTGTGTGGTTGGGGGTGGGGGGGGATTGAGTTGGAGTAGTGTGTGGGTGTGTGGGGTGAGTGTGTGTGTGTGGGGGGGGGGGATTGAGTGTGTGTGTGTGGGGGCGGATTGAGTGTGTGTGTGTGGGGGGGATTGAGGGTGTGTGTGTGTGT
>WSYH01004072.1:28707-57789 GCA_036426205.1 Ascaphus truei
TCCTATTAGCTGGATCTCACTCAATCTTTGTCTCACTACATCCAGACCATCAACATGTGGTATAATAGGGTAAAGATTAGTGACATCCATTGTTGCCATGAGGTAGGTCTTATCCTCAAGGTCTAAAGCCCTTATCTTATCCAGGAAATGAAGTGTCTTTTACATAAGAAACCTCTTTTTTCACCAGGGTCTGTAAGAAAGAATCCACAAAGATAGCCAATGGTTGGTTAATTGAATTTATTGCCGAGATTATTGGCCTCTCTGGTGGATTATAGAGGCTCTTATGTATTTTTGGTAAAGTATAAAAAAGTGGTCGACGTGGATTCTTCATGATCAAGAATTCAAACTCCTTCTTCTGTAGCCATGAATTACCTAATCCCAAGAGCAAAATGTTTTTCAGCTCTGTCTGATAGCCCATTGTGGGATCCCTATCTAGTTTTGTGTAACATTGCTCATTGCTGAGTTGTCTAATAACCTCTGTCCGATATTGGGAATAGTTTTGTAAAACTAAAGCCCCTCCCTTGTCTGCTTTCTTAAATATTATTTATTTCTTCCCAGTCAGATCCTTCAAGAGTTGTTTTTCCCTTAGTATAACATGATGTTCCCTAGCATGATACATCCCTAAATCCCTTTTGACCAGTTTCATAAAAATATTCACCGAGGGATTTCTATGTGGTGCTATAAACTTAGATTTAAGCTTTCATACCTCCTGTTTAGACTGCTGCTGCGGATTATCTGCTGTGCTTGGTAACCTGCCGGAGAAAAAAGACTTGAGGTTTAGCTTCCTTTCCAATTTGAACAGTTCGACCTCATTGTCAAATCGATTGGGTAAGGTGGTAGGTACAAACGATGGACCTTTGGACAAGATGTTTATTTCCGCATCTGTAAGTAGATAATCCGACATATTAATTCCAATGTTCTGTACGTGTTCTTTTGGCGTGGGCGCAGCCCTGGTGGTATTCTTATGCTGCCCACGTCCCATCCTTGTCTTCTTCCTTTTCCCTTTTGTATAGGCATTTTGCCTTGTCCTAAAAAAAAGTACTCCCATGTGGTGTTTGGTTCTGGGCTATTTCAGCAGAAGAACTGGCTTCTGAATCACTCGTCTGAGCACCTCTGACTTTAGGTGCAGTTCTCTGTTCTGATATTTCGTACGCTGTTCGTTTTTAGGCCAATGATAAACAATGTCAAGCTTATAATCATTAGCCACTTTTTTAAACTTTTGCTTTTTAAAATGGATTAGATCCTCCTTACATTTTTGCAACTGATTTTTTAGACCTTCCAGAGATTCTACAGTGACATCATTCTTGTGAGTTTGTTCTATGGAGCCTTCAATCTTTAGAATCTCATGCCTCACTTTTGACAATTGGCCACCAACCTCCTCTACAACCAATAAAATCAGATCCAATGATGCCCTATTGAGAATTCCGCACCAATCATTACAGAAAACAAGGTTATCACTCCCAATAGTGGGTCTATTCCGAATGCGGAATCCTCTAGGGATCAGTTTCTGTTTGTAGTATTCTGAAAGTGTTGTGCTGTGCAAAAATAATTACATTTGTTTTTAAGTCTCTCTAGGTCATTTATATAATCAGTTGGCCTATCTGGCCCAAAGGCTTCCTCAGGAGAAGATTTAAACAAAATCCTTTCAACTTCCTCTGGATTAAATGTTTTTATAAGAGCTCTATTGGTGACTCCTATTGACAAGTTAGTAAGTCCTTCCATATGGGAATACCACACAAAAAAAAAAACCTGAACCAGTGCAACCACAAAAATACACAAAAAAATGAAATAAAAAAGGTGAAACAAACTGGGTGTCCTGTGTATATGTACAGGTCTAGATAGAAATAATCAAGTTTAATCAAATTAAATACAATAGAGGTCGGAGGCAGGCAGCAAGTAGGAACATCGGGGTCACATGCAGAGTTTGCAGACAGACAGCAAGCAGGAACGTCCGGTCCACACGCAGAGGTCGGAGGCAGACAGCAAGGAGGAACATCGGGGTCACATGCGGGGTTTGGCAACAGGAGGGCAGGAGCAGGAACTGGGGCTGGGATGGGACTTGCTAGCAGGAAACAGACTGGGGCAATCTAGTTTAATATCAAGGGCCTTTAATATGACCAGGACTCAGAACAGGAGCAAAACTGGGCAGAAGCGGAAAACAATTGGAGAACATATGCTCAACCTTAATACTCCAAATTAGAATTGTACAAGGGGTGCATGGGGAATGTGTTGCGACAGTACCAAATGATCAAGAGGATCATACAAAGAAACCCTGGATACTTGCACTCTACCTTTAAATAATATTGGTAGTCAAAATAATTGAATGGGAAGTCATACACGCATGCGCATAAATAATCAACAAGGTTCCAAAGAGACATACACGCATGCGCAGAAATGTGAGAACACACTCGGGAAGATTAAAGCCACAAAGCCAACCATTACAAATGAATGGTTTGGGAGAGGTGTCGATAAGAAGTAGAAATTATTTAGCCTTGTTTGTGTGTGTGCGGGGGAGGGGGAGAGCGCTGTATGCTGGATTATCAGTTCAAATAAATAGTTTCAACAGGTCATCATAATGTTTTGAACCCCACACACCTAAATCAAAAATCCATGATCAGAATTCTTCAACTACTCCTTCTTCTTGTAGCCAGGACTCAATGGAGTTACCGTTAGCCCGCAAGATGCAAAAGTGTTTTTCAGCTCTGGTCTCCTGATAGCCCATGTGGGCGGCTTGTGTGATCCCCGATTCTAGTTGGTGGGTAACATTGCTCATTGCCTGAAGGTTGTGCGGGTGATGTTGTCTTGCTAATAACCTTGCGGTGCCTCGATATTGGGAATATGTTTTGTAGAAACCTAAAGACCGCCCCCTCCCTGTCTGATTCTTTATACTAATGTGTGTTTATCTTTATTTCTTCTCCCCGAGTACACCTCAGGCAGGATCCTTTTTGCAACTTTCAAGGAGGTTGTCTTTTTCCTATTAGTGTTGGTGGCTTTAGACAGTGCACTTTGTTTCCTAGCCGATTGATATTTCGATTATATTACTAAATCTCATCTTTGTGGATACATACGTACTCACTAAGATAGAGCAAAATGATAGGGCGAAGCCACGCATGGATAGGGGTACGGTAAGCCGGAGCCACTAGCAGGAAAACGGCGAGGATGTTGGAGAGATGGTCTGTAACTGATTATCAGAATCAATGTGTGGGGGTTAGATGTGGTGAGGTAGTATTGATTGTGAGTGAGGCCGGGAAACATGACGGAGAAGAGAAACAAAGAAATGTCGGAAACAGAGAACGAGAAGAAGAAAAGACTGTGAGGGGTTTTGAGGCTTCAGTTACAGATTTTTGTGTTTGAAAACGAGTTCGAACCCTAATTCTTGTAAAATCTGAGTTAGCCCACAACCCCCGCCCCTGCGGCGTGGACCGAACACCGAGGAGTTGGTGGCCGTATCTGGGTGTGCCGAATGTTATGGTGAGTGTGGAGGGGTTTGGGTGGTGGTGGTTGACAAAGGATGGGATCGTATAGTCTTGTGTTGGTACAAGATGTGGTATTTGTCCGCAATACCTGGTAGAGTAGATACATCTCGACAGATTTTATTAATTCCAATTGTTAGGGGTACGTGAGTTATTATGTTGGGGGGGATGCGTTCGCAACGGTGGGATGATTAGAACTCGGGGTGGGCTATTCTATGTGCCCAACGGCAGTTGTTCCGTCAACACCATCACGCCGGTCTTCTTAATCTTTACCTGGTGTGCGTCATAATGGCGAAGAAGGGGCAATGAGAAATTGGTGCAGATCGGTAAGAGAAAAAAAAAATAAAGAGTAGATGAAAATTTTTTAGGAGAAATTGACTAGGTCGTTTGGTATGGGCATTTCGTTGTTAGGAGGGGTATTAGGGTTTAGGGGACGTATGAGCTGTGAAGCAAGAATATAGAAACTGGAGTTAGGAAGAAAAGTAGGTTGAGGCAACGGAATTGTAGACTTGGATGGTGATTGGTTTTCTGTGAAGTTCTCTTGTTCATGATATTTTGTTGAGCGCCTGTTCGTTTTTAGGCAACGATAACAATTGTTCAACAAGCTCCTATAATAATGTAGCCACTTTGTTGCTTTTTTAAAGTAACTTTTGCTTTTTGTACAAGATGGATTATGATTTCCTCCTTTACATTTTTGCATAGGCCGAGTCTGATTTTTTATGACCATTCCAGAGATTCTACAAGTGAATCATTCTTGGGTGACGTTGTTCTATGGAGTCCTTTCAATCTTAGGAAATTCTAGTGCCTCCTTTTTGACGAATTTGGCCGACCCAACCTCTCTTACAACCAATTAAATTAAATCAAGATAGCCCATGAGTTGTGCCATCTTATTGGAGAAAGTTTCGCCAAAAATCATTTACAGGTTGAGAGTGGTGAATGGGAAAGGAAAACAAGGTTATAGAGTCACTCCCAATAGTGGGTTCTTGGAGTAAATATTGGTGGTCTATCCGAATGGCCCGGAAATCCTCTAGGATCAGGGAGCCAGTTTTCGGGTTTGGGTATGTCAGTATAGTATTGGGGATGTAGTTAGTATTCTGAAAGTCTTCCCCTTGGTCTGTTTAGTGGGGTCTGTGGCTAGTTTAGTAGTTGTTTTGTGTTCTTTAGTTGTAGTTAGTTCGTTAAGTTTAGTTTCGTTAGTAATGGTTGCTTAGTATTCTGAACGTGTTGTGCCTCGTGTGGCAGAAAATGAGTTACATTTGGTGGCGTTATGTTTTTAAGTTCTATCTATGGTCATTTATATACAATCAGTTGGCCTATCTGGGGCCACAAAGCGCTTCCCAGGAGAAGATTTAAAAAAAAAAATTCGTTTCAAACTTCCTCTGGATTTTATTAAATGGAAGAGGTGATGAGGTGAGGAAGGGAGAGGGGCAAGGGGGGATGAGGGGGAGATCGGGTATGAGGGGGGGGTGGTAAAGGGAGTATTAATTTAAGGTATTCGTATTTTTTTTTTTATTTAAATCGGTTTGTTTATAAGAGCTCTTATGGTGAACTCTTCTTATCGATAGTATTGATACAATGGTAGTCGTAAGTCCTTCCATATGGGGAATACAGCACAAGAAAAAAAAAGGAAAACCTAGTGACCAGTTGCAACAACGAAAAAAAAATACACACAAAAATAAAAAAAACATGAAGAATATAAAAAAAAGCGTGAAACAAACTGGGTGATTGTTGATCCTGTGGATATTGTACAGGTATAGATAGAAATAATCAGTTTAATAAAATTAAATAGACAATAGAGGGGTCGGAGGAGACAGCAATAGGAACATCGGGGCACGATGCGGGGTGGGTTTTGGCAATCAGCGAGGGTCAGGGGGGAACTGGGGCTGGATGGGACTTGCTAGCAGGAAAACAGACTGGGGCCAATTCTAGTTTTTTGATAATATCAGTAGCGGGCCTTTAATATGATGACAAGGAAGTCAGAACCAGGGAACAAAGGGGGTTAACACAGATTCCCAGCAAGCCTCAAAACTCCGACAACCACCATCAAAGTGAATAGTAATTTATGTCAACAGAGAGACACCTGAGCGTGGCAAATTTATGGTACGTGGGCCAATGTATTTATAACAAGAGACAGGGGGGGGGTGCCACAATGCTGCATCCAAAAATTGACAAACATCTAAAGTAAAGAATAATTCTTCAATAATAATAATGTTAGTTAGTAAACCTTTGGCTCAAGAAAGGCGCGTTCATGAAGGCCTGGACCTAACCAGACGTCAAAGGTATATGAACGGGCTTCCAAGTTAACCTTCCACAGTTAAAAGGGGATCCGGTTGAGTTGCTGGGGAATTCGTGTTAACTAGTGGCTTCTCTTTGGAGGACGTGTTCGGGCAACGTCTTCCCCCAGAAGCTCACTCCTCCTGTCCTTTCTACATTTTAACTTGGAAAGGCATTTCACTTGCGGCAGGACCAAGACGCCTCCCATTATGGTTTTTTCCACTCTCACAGACGCTGGTAGGTTTCGGTTTGGTAAGGGTGTATCCGTGTGGGGGTTAAAGAAGGGCTTCACTAGTTGTAGGTAGGACATGCAGTTATTTTGGTTTANNGTTATACCTTGACGTTGGTATGCAGGCTTATGACGCCTTTGGCCAAAGGGTTAACTAAATAACCAATTATTATTATTGAAGTATTTTACTTTATATGTTTTGTCAATTGGATGCAGCATTGGGCACCCCCCTGTCTCAGAACAGGAACAAAACTGGGCAGAAGCGGAAAACAATTGGAGAACATATGCTCAACCTTAATACTCCAAATTAGAATTGTACAAGGGGTGCATGGGGAATGTGTTGTGACAGTACCAAATGATCAAGAGGATCATACAAAGAAACCCTGGATGCTTGCACTCTACCTTTAAATAATATTTGTAGTCAAAATAATTGAATGGGAAGTCATACACGCATGCGCATAAATAATCAACAAGGTTTCAAAGAGACATACACGCATGCGCAGAAATGTGAGAACACACTCGGGAAGATTAAAGCCACAAAGCCAACCATTACAAATGAATGGTTTGGGAGAGGTGTCGATAAGAAGTAGAAATTATTTAGCCTTGTTTGTGTGTGTGCGGGGGGGAGGGGGAGAGCGCTGTATGCTGGATTATCAGTTCAAATAAATAGTTTCAACAGGTCATCATAATGTTTTGAACCCCACACACCTAAATCAAAATCACAGTATGCCACCCACCTCATAAAGTACGTACATGACTAGTGTAGAATTAAAAACCTACAGTAGTGATTGATTCTCAGAATATCAAGAATTGTTATGCAGGCACATGTCGAGAAACGGAAAAAAATAAAATAATTTCAGACTTGAAATTCTAATTGAATGGGAAGTCATACATGCATGCGCAGAAATGTGATGACAGGCTCGGGAAGATTAAAGCCAGAAAGCCAACCGTTACTAATGAATGGTGTGGGAGAGGTGTAGATAAGAAGTTGAAATACTTTAGCCTTGTGCGGGGGGGAAAGGGGGTGAGGGGAGAGCGCTGTACAGCTGGATTATCAGTTCAAAGAAATATTTTCAACAGGTCATCATAATGTTTAATGCGCAGAAATGTGATACTGTAACACGGTTATGTGTTTCAACAATGTTCCAATGAGACATACACGCATGGGCATAAAATAAACAGTATGAAAAGAAGAGCAATCCTAGCAAAAGTATTGATTAATAAATAATACATATAGAAATGTGATGACGCATACATTATCCGCATGAGCGGGACAATCAGGGATAAAAATATTTTATATTCGGAAGAAGACGTGACGTTATATTTTTGTAATACTAAACTTCTTTTCCCTTTAGTATCCTGTATACAGTACAGTACTGTATGTGTCCTCATATTTTTTGTGTATGGCTTAGGAGCCTCATACTACTGTATACATACTACTGTATACAGTACGAACAGAATACAGAAATGTACGGCTGTAGGTTGATTTGCTATTAGACTTTGAAGACAACAGCTCGCGATCCTCCACTTGAGTTTCTAGACGGTATTGCAGACAATGCTAAAAGACCGATCGCAAACATATCGAAAACCTATTGGGGAAAAAAAGTAAATTTCTAAACGGTTGGAAAACAGAGCGCGTCTGGCCGCGGTTATCAGAGCGGCTCGGCCTCGGCCGGTTTAGAATAAAGGCTGGCGCAGCTGTATTTGTATTTAAGGAATCATAGCAAGCTCTTCATGGAAAAAGGACTCTTATTGCCATCCTAATCCAAGGACTGTTTTGCATCCAGAGACTGGTATCATGTTTACTAGTTAGTGCGCCCAGGACTGTTTGCTCTCTTGTAATTCCGTTATTCAGACAAATCCACATGGGAGGATTTGTCTATATGTTCTGAGGCAGCCATCCCCTTAACCATTTATTGTAGTGTGTAGGGGATATTCACATTGTCACCATTATTGTTTATATTGTGTATTATTGTTTTTATCACTATGGCATTTAAATAGTCTTAGTAGTTGATCACTATTTCAATAGGTTGAGCGCTGATTATATGTGTAATTAGTTTAATTTTTATTATCACTGTATTTATTTTTGTTTACTTCTGTTAGAGAGCGGCCTGAATGAGGAACAGAACTTGAGCTCTGATACATCCAGAAGCTGTCTGACTCACCGCAATCCTGAACTGCAACAAAACAATTATTCCATTGTGAAACCAATGAAACCATTCACATGTACAGAGTGTGGGAAACAATTTAGTATTAAGAGCAGCCTCTTCACACACCAGTGGATTCATACAGGGGAGAAACCATTCACATGTACAGAGTGTGGGAAACAATTCACAGTTAAGAGCAGTCTCCTCATACACCAGAGGATTCATACAGGGGAGAAACCATTCACATGTACAGTGTGCGCGAAACAATTTAGTATTAAGAGCAGTCTCCTCATACACCAGATGACTCATACAGGAGAAAAACCATTCACATGTACAGAGTGTAGTAAAAGCTTTTCTCGGAAGACAGAGCTCCTCATCCATAAGCGGATTCATACAGGGGAGAAACCATTCACATGTGCAGAGTGTAGTAAAAGCTTTTCTCAGAAGACAGCGCTCCTCATCCATGAGCGGATTCATACAGGGGAGAAACAAAATCACAGTATGCCACCCACCTCATAAAGTACGTACATGACTAGTGTAGAATTAAAAACCTACAGTAGTGATTGATTCTCAGAATATCAAGAATTGTTATGCAAGCACATGTCGAGAAACGGAAAAAAATAAAATCATTTCAGACTTGAAATTCTAATTGAAAGGGAAGTCATACATGCATGCGCAGAAATGTGATGACAGGCTCGGGAAGATTAAAGCCAGAAAGCCAACCGTTACTAATGAATGGTGTGGGAGAGGTGTAGATAAGAAGTTGAAATACTTTAGCCTTGTGCGGGGGGGAAAGGGGGTGAGGGGAGAGCGCTGTACAGCTGGATTATCAGTTCAAAGAAATATTTTCAACAGGTCATCATAATGTTTAATGCGTAGAAATGTGATACTGTAACACGCTTATGTGTTTCAACAATGTTCCAATGAGACATACACGCATGCGCATAAAATAAACAGTATGAAAAGAAGAGCAAGCCTAGCAAAAGTATTGATTAATAAATAATACATATAGAAATGTGATGACACGCATACAGTATCCGCATGAGCGGGATAATCAGGTATAAAAATATTTTATATTCGGAAGAAGACGTGACGTTATATTTTTGTAATACTAAACTTCTTTTCCCTTTAGTATCCTGTATACAGTACAGTACTGTATGTGTCCTCATATTTTTTGTGTATGGCTTAGGAGCCTCATACTACTGTATACATACTACTGTATACAGTACGAACAGAATACAGAAATGTACGGCTGTAGGTTGATTTGCTATTAGACTTTGAAGACAACAGCTCGCGATCCCCCACTTGAGTTTCTAGACGGTATTGCAGACAATGCTTAAAGACCGATCGAAAACATATCGAAAACCTATTGGGGAAAAAAAGTAAATTTCTAAACGGTTGGAAAACAGAGCGCGTCTGGCTGCGGTTATCAGAGCGGCTCGGCTTCGGCCGGTTTAGAATAAAGGCTGGCGCAGCTGTACAGTATTTGTATTTAAGGAATCATAGCAAGCTCTTCATGGAAAAAGGACTCTTTGCCATCCTAATCCAAGGACTGTTTTGCATCCAGAGACTGGTATCATGTTTTCTAGTTAGTGCGCCCAGGACTGTTTGCTCTCTTGTAATTCAGTTATTCAGACAAATCCATATGGGAGGATTTGTCTATATGTTCTGAGGCAGCCATCCCCTTAACCATTTATTGTAGTGTGTAGGGGATATTCACATTGTCACCATTATTGTTTCTATTGTGTATTATTGTTTTTATCACTATGGCACTTAAATAGTCTTAGTAGTTGATCACTATTTCAATAGGTTGAGCGCTGATTATATGTGTTATTAGTTTAATTTTTATTATCACTGTATTTATTTTTGTTTACTTCTGTTAGAGAACGGCCTGAATGAGGAACAGAACTTGAGCTCTGATACATCCAGAAGCTGTCTGACTCCCCGCAGCCCTGAAGTGCAACAAAACAATTATTCCATTGTGAAACCAATGAAACCATTCACATGTACAGAGTGCGGGAAACAATTCACAGTTAAGAGCAGTTTTCTCAGACACCTAGTGACTCATACAGGAGAAAAACAATTCACATGTAAAGAATGTGGGAAACAATTTAGTAATAAGAGCAGCCTCCTCACACACCAGTGGATTCATACAGGGGAGAAACCATTCACATGTACAGAGTGTGGGAAACAATTCACAGTTAAGAGCAGTCTCCTCATACACCAGATGACTCATACAGGAGAAAAACCATTCACATGTACAGAGTGTAGTAAAAGCTTTTCTCGGAAGACAGAGCTCCTCATCCATAAGCGGATTCATACAGGGGAGAAACCATTCACATGTGCAGAGTGTAGTAAAAGCTTTTCTCGGAATACAAAGCTCCTCATCCATGAGCGGATTCATACAGGGGAGAAACTATTCACATGTACAGAGTGTGGGAAACAATTCAGTACTAAGAGCAGCCTCCTCAGACACCAGATGACTCATACAGGGGAGAAACCATTCCCATGTTCAGAGTGTGGGAAACAATTTAGTACGAAGAGCAGTCTCCTCATACACCAGATGACTCATACAGGAGAAAAACCATTCACATGTACAGAGTGTGGGAAACAATTCACATTTATGAGCAACCTCCTCAAACACCAGATGACTCATACAGGGGAGAAACCATTTACATGTACAGAGTGTAGTAAAAGCTTTTCTCGGAAGACACAGCTCCTCATCCATAAGCGGATTCATACAGGGGAGAAACCATTCACATGTACAGAGTGTGGGAAACAATTCACAGGTAAGAGCAACTTCCTCATACACCAGATGACTCATACAGGGGAGAAACCATTCACATGTGCAGAGTGTGGGAAACACTTCAGTAGTAAGAAATCCCTCCTCAGTCACCAGAGGATTCATACAGGGGAGAAACCATTCACATGTACAGAGTGTGGGAAACAATTCACAGTTCAGAGAAATCTCCTCATACACCAGATGATTCATACAGGGGTGAAACCATTCACATGTACAGAGTGTGGGAAACAATTCACAGTTCAGAGCAGTCTCCTCACACACCAGATGATTCATACAGGGAAGAAACCATTCACATGTACAGAGTGTGGGAAACAATTCACAGTTAAGAGCAACCTCCTCAAACACCAGAGGACATACAGGGGAGAGAGAAACATTCACATGTACAGAGTGTAGTAAAAGCTTTTCACAAGGCGGAGCTCCTCAAACATGAGCGGACCATACAGTGGGAGAAAACCAGTCCAGTTCAGAGGTGGGGAAACAATTCGTACTAGCGCACCTCCTCAGACACCATATGACTCATACTGGGGAGAAACCATTCACATGTACAGAGTGTAGTAAAAGCTTTTCTCGGAATACAGAGCTCCTCAACCATGAGCGGATTCATACAGGCGTGAAACCATTCACATGTTCAGAGTGTGGGAAACACTTCAGTATTAAGAAATCCCTCCTCAGTCACCAGATGACTCATACAGGGGAGAAACCATTCACATGTACAGAGTGTGGGAAACAATTCAGTACTAAGAGACGTTGCCTCATACACCAGATGACTCATACAGGGGAGAAACCATTCACATGTACAGAGTGTAGTAAAAGCTTTTCTACAAAGGCGGAGCTCCTCAAACATGAGCGGACACATACAGGGGAGAAACCATTCCCATGTTCAGAGTGTGGGAAACAATTCAGTACTAAGAGCCACCTCCTCAGACACCATATGACTCATACTGGGGAGAAACCATTCACATGTGCAGAGTGTAGTAAAAGCTTTTCTCGGAAGAGAGAGCTCCTCAGCCATGAGCGGATTCATACAGGGGAGAAGCCATTCACATGTTCAGAGTGTAGTAAAAGCTTTTCTCGGAAGACAGAACTCCGCAACCATGAGCCTATTTTTTCCCCCACACCAACCACACCCCTACTTCACTCTCCCACCCAAACCCCAGTTCAGAGCAGTCTTCCTCACACACCAGATGATTCATACAAGGGGAAGAAACCATTCCATGTACAGAGTGGGGGAACAATTCACATGTTTAAGAGCAACCTCCTCAAACACCAGAGGACTCATACAGGGGAGAGAAACATTCACATGTACAGAGTGTAGTAAAAGCTTTTCTACAAAGGCGGAGCTCCTCAAACATGAGCGGACTCATACAGTGGGAGAAAACATCCCATGTTCAGAGTGTGGGAGAAACAATCTCAGTACTAAGAGCACCTCCTCAGACACATAGACTCATACTGGGGAGATAGAAACCATTACGATGCAGAGTGTAGTAAAAGCTTTCTCGGAATACAGAGCTTCTCAACCATGAGAGGATTCTTATACAGGCGTGAAACCATCACATGTTCAGAGTGTGGGAAAACACTTCAGTATTAAGAAATCCCTCCTCAGTCACCAGATGACAATACAGGGGAGAAGAAAACCATTACATGTACAGAGTGTGGAGGAAACAATTCAGTACTAAGAGACGTTGCTCTCATACACAGATGACTCATACAGGGGAGAGAAACCATTCACATGTACAGGGTAGTAAAAGCTTTCTACAAAGCGGAGCTCCTCAAACATGAGCGGACACATACAGGGGAGAGAACCATTCCATGGTCAGAGTGTGGGAAACAATTCAGTACTAAGAGCCACCTCCTCAGACACCATATGACTCAACGGGGTGATAGAAACCATTCACATGTGCAGAAATGTAGTAAAAGCTTTTTCGGAAGAGAGAGAGCTCACTCGCCAATGACCCGCGGATTAGACAGGGCGAAGAAGAACCACTATTCACCGTGCAGGTGTAGNNNGTGTAGTAAAAGCTTTTCTCGGAAGTCAGAGCTCCTCAAACATGAGCGGATTCATACAGGGGAGAAACCATTCACATGTACAGTGTGTAGTAAAAGCTTTTCTCGGAAGTCAGAGCTCCTCAAACATGAGCGGATTCATACAGGGGAGAAACTATTCACATGTGCAGAGTGTAGTAAAAGCTTTTCTCGGAAGTCAGAGCTCCTCAAACATGAGCGGATTCATACAGGGGAGAAACCATTCACATGTGCAGAGTGTGGGAAAAGTTTTTCTCAAAAGGGCAACCTCCTCACCCACCACAGGATTCATACACGGGGGAAATCATTTCCATGTACATAGTGTGGGGAAAGCTTTTCACAGAGGATCAGCCGCCTTACACACATGAGGATTCATACATGAGATAAAATATGTGATTGTTCAAAGAAGGGTTGGGCAATATACCAGTAGCATGGTAATACTGCAGTAATAAAAATGGGCGCTAACTCAATACTTTCCATTCCTTATTACCATGGCATTCCTATCAGCAGCTGCAGAGTGGGGGTGGGTCTGGCAGAGAGGTGTGGGGATGGGGACAGTGTCAGAGAGAGGACTGAGTGTGGGTCTGGTAGAGACAGTGGAGTGGGAGCTCCATGACTTTCACATGCTGCAGCTATAAGGAATCCTCCTGCTGGTAATCTCACCCCTGCATATTAACCACTTCCCCTCTGCCATGCCTCTTACTCCTTCCCTTCCACCATGACTCAACCCCTTTCTCTCCTCCCCCATATTTCTCTCGGCTCTCACCGGTGCCTCTTCAACCCCTCCTTCCCCATGCCCATTAACCCACGCCTCCACATGCCCTACTAATGTGTACAGGAGAAGGGGGTACGAGGGGGTAATTATAAACTTTCTTACCATGCACCACAAAACTGGAACAACCACCGGAGACTCTCGCATCCACCACCAGTTTAAGTTCTTTCATAACTAAGACTGTCTCACATTTTAATCTGGTCTGTAACTGTTGCAAACGCCTATAATATATATTATCTTTTAACTGTGCATGCAATGTCTTGTATATAATGTATACCCTGTTCACTTATTTAACTGTATTTGTAGCCATGTATGTATGTATGTATGTATGTCTTTATTTATATAGCGCCATAAATGTACATAGCGCTTCACAGTAGTAATACATATCATATAAATAACAAATAATATAAATAACAGATCATGGGAATAAGTGCTTCAGACATACTGTAAAAGTAACATTAAGGAAGGAGTCCCTGCTCCGAGGAGCTTACAATCGAATTGGTAGGTAGGGGGAACGTACAGAGACAGTAGGAGGGAATTCTAGTAAGTGCGTCTGCAGGGGGCCAAGCTTTATGTATCATGTGTCCATGATTATCCAGTGCTATTCATATTCTTCTTTAAGCAGATGTGTCTTAAGATGGGTCTTCAAGGTGGATAGCGAGGGGGCTAGTCGGGTATTGAGGGGAAGGGCTTTCCAGAGGTGTGAGGCAGAAAGTGAGAAAGGTTTAAGGTGGGAGAGAGCTTTAGATACAAAGGGGGTAGAAAGAAAACATCCTTGAGAGGAACGCAAGAGTCGGGGTGGTGCATAGCGAGAAATTAGGGCTGAAATGTAAGGAGGGACAGAAGAATGTAAAGCTTTAAAAGTGAGCAGGAGAATTGAGTGAGATACGTGATTTAATCGGAAGCCAGGAGAGGGATTTCAGGAGGGGAGATGCGGAGACAGATTTAGGAAAGAGTAGAGTGATTCTGGCAGCAGCGTTTAGGATAGATTGTAGGGGAGACAGGTGAGAGGTAGGAAGGCCGGACAGCAGGAGGTTGCAGACGTGAGAGAATGAGGGCCTGAGTCAGAGTTTTAGCAGTTGAGTAACAGAGGAAAGGGCGTATCTTTGTGATATTGCGGAGGAAAAAGCGACAAGTTTTAGAAACGTTTTGAATATGAGAGGAGAATGAGAGAGAGGAATCAAGTGTAACCCCTAGGCAGCGTGCTTGGGCTACTGGGTGAATTATCGTATTTCCATGTATTATTTGTCATCTTAACTCTATGCCCAGGAGATACGTGAAAACGAGAGTTAACTCTCAATGTATTACTTCCTGGTAAAACATTTTATAAATAAAAAAAAAATGGTGAAGAAAGGGGTCTTTAGTGTGGGTGTAGTTTGTGTAACATTTTTATGGAAACATTTGTTATTACTAAAATGTATTTGCTTTTTTACATTTTATTTAGAATGAAATGCATTTGTATAAGAAATATGTTTCACAATAAATGACCTTGAACATTTTGAGGACTTTTGCTTTTTTGCTTTCTATTGTGTGTTAATATATTGCTGAATAGTATCACGATAAATTACTTAACCCTTTGCGGTCCAATTAATTTTCACTAAGTGCGCCAGCCGGTCTAATTTAATTTTCGGGGGGAAAAAAACAAACATGCCGCTCAACCCGTTATAGCACGATCCGCATATAACGCTGTTTGAGCGTTATTATTATAATATTGATCGAATATGAAAAAAAAATATTTTTTTGCATATACACACTGCGCCCACTCACAGCACACTGCACCCACTCACAGCACATTCAGTGCCCACTCACAGTGTACTGCACTGCACCCACTCACAGCGCACACTCACAACACTGCACCCACTCACAGCACACTGCACCCACTCACAGCACACTCTGCACACTGCACACTCACTGCACACTGCACCCACTCTCAGCACACTCATAGCACACACTCCACACACTCCCAGTACACTGCAAACACTCACAGCACACTGCACACACTCACAGCACACTCATAGCACACACTCCACACACAGTACACTGCATACACAGCACACTGCACACACTCACAGCACACTGCACACACTCACAGTACACTGCACACACTCGCTGCACACTGCACACACTCACTGCACACTGCACACACTCACAGTCCCCCCCCCCCCCCCACACACTCCCTACCTCCTGTGTCAGCTGCTGAAGCATCGTGGGGCTACCTGGTGCCGGGCTGGGGGAAGGGGGGCGGGGGGGTCAGTGAGGCTGCCGGAGTGCAGAGCTGCTGATGGGGATCGTGCTGGGCTTGGAGGGAAGGGGGTGAGTCAGTGAGGCTGCCGGATTGCGGGGCTGCTTGTTTGCATCGGGGCTGGGCGGGAGGAGGGGGGGGTCACTGATGCTGCCGGAGTGTGGGGCTGCTGACGGTGCCTTGTGGGGAGTCAGTAAGGCAGCTGGGAGAAGTGCAAATGGAATGCCGGGGAAATCCGACAATTGACCGCAAGTACTAAAATAATAACTTAATACTCTTATGGTGGGAAGTATTTTTGTTATTGTCTAGCCCTAGTTCAGGGTGTTGGAAACAATTAAGTACAAAGTGTGACCTCCTGTCACACCCAAGTATTTACATGGGAGAAACCATTTGCTTGTTCAGTGTGGGAAACAATTCAGTGTTAAGGGCCATCTCTTCAGGAACCAACAAACTCATGCAGGGAGAGGCCTTTCACATGGACAGAGTATAGGATAAACGTTTCTTGGACGAATGACCTCACACACCACATGATTCTCACAGGGGAAATAATTTGCTTGTTCAGAGTGTGGTAAACCATTTTATACATGTGGGACCTCTTGTTACACCAGCAGATTTACACAAGGGAGCAACTTTTTAATTGTACAGAATTTGGGAAACATTTCAGCCCTGAGAGGCACCTCAACACACACCAGACAATTCATAAAAGGGGATTACATCATAATCAATTCCGTAATAGGAGGACAGTCCTCAGACACCAGAGCATTTACACAGGGGAGAAACCTTTCCCATGTGCAGAGCGTATAAAATGTTTCTCAGTAAGAAAACCTTGTCACCCAAGTATGTACACAGGGTAGGTGTCTATGTATCTATGTCTTTATTTACATAGTGACATTAGTGTACATAGCGCTTCACAGCACTAATACACGTGACAATCATATAAATAACAAATAATACAAATAAAACATAAGTTATGCTTCAGACATAAAAATAACATTTAGGAAAGGAAGTTCATGCTCCAAAGAGCTTACAATCTAATTGGTTGGTAGGAAGAACATACAGAGACAGTAGGAGGGCGTTCTGGTAAGTGTGTCTGCAGGGGGCCAAGGTTTATGTATGAGTTGTAAATTATCAGCCATGGAGCTACTCATATGCTTCTTTAAGCAGGTGGGTCTTAAAGGTGGATAGAGAGGGTGCTAGTCGGATACTGCGGGGAAGGGCATTACAGAGGTGCCGTGCAGTCAGTGAGAAAGATTTAAGGCAGGAGAGGACTTTAGATATGAAAAGGGGTAGAGAGAAGACATCCTTGAGCAGAACGCAAGAGTTGGGATGGTGTATAGCAAGAAATTAGGACTGAGATTTAAGGAGAAGCAGAAGAGTGTAAAGCTTTAACAGTGAGGAGAATTGAGTGCGAGAATCGGGATTTGATGTGAAGCAAGGAGAGGGATTTCAGCAGGGGAGACGCTGAGACAGATTTAGGAATGAGTAGTGTGAATCTGGCAGCAGCGTTTAGGATAGATTATAGGGGAGACAGGTGAGGCAGGAAGGCCAGACAGCAGGAGGTTACAGTAATCGAGACGGGAGAGAATGAGGGTCTGTGTCATGAGCAACAGAGGAAAGGGTGTATCTTTGTGTAAGAGATGTGTGCAGAGGTGCATAGCATGGGTCTCCGTCTGGGCTCCCCTTGACCCTGTTGGTTCCTCCCGGGTTCCCCTTCATTCCCTTACCTGCCGCTGCGACCGACAACGGAGAATGGGGAGTGTGCGGGGAGGGCTGTGGGTGAGAACTGAGGCACGGAGCAGGTTGCGATGGCGATCGTGTCGCTGGCAGCTATCTTTGCAGGGCACCGCCATCTTAGAGGCAATTGCACATGTGCGAGATGCTGCGCATTCGCAGGACAAGCGCGCAAATGGCGGCCAATAGGAAGAGGCTCCAAGCAGGGACTACATATCCCATGAGCCTCTGGGACAGAGACACATAGCACGTATCAGCTAATAGGGCTCCTGAAACCTCCTGCTCTACAGATAGATACTTTTTGTTCGCTGCAAGCCATGCCAGTCGGAGCTGGGACAAGGAAGGGGTAATAGGCCAGATATCCCCTATTGGGCCCAAGCTAGGCCATGACTCCCCTGTGTAGCTTGTAGTTGCTGTAGCGACACTGCCCTGTAGAACCAGAGCATAGGGACAAAGCCAGGACGTGGCTGCATCCTGGACCAGGGTGATCTGGGACCAGATCATCCATCTATGCCCACAGAGTCTCTAAGGTGGTACAATGGACGCACGGCCCACCCAACGTAGAGGCGGAGGCGTCACGGTTCATCGCTTCGGATCCATGGATCCCATATTCATCCTTGCGCGCACAGGTGTGGACACATCCGGCAGGTACTTCATCCCTCCAATTGCACCAACCATACACGGGCTAGTGGGGCAGCGATGTCACACACACGTCGGAGGGTGATTGACTCCGTGGACACCAGAGTGTTGGGTGCTCAGGGGCATTTTAGTACTTGGGACACTGACTGACACTGAGATTGCTGCAGGTGAGCCTGGTTCAATTCCCGGTGTTGACTCCTTGTGACCTTGGGCAAGTCACTTTATCTCTCTGTGCCTCAGGCACCAAAAACATAGATTGTAAGCTCCACAGGGCAGGGACCTGTGCCTGCAAAATGTCTCTGTAAAGCGCTGCGTACAATTAGCAGCGCTATACAAGAACCTGCTATTATTATAAGGGGTACGACCCTGCGAGGCTTGTATGTTTTGGAGTGTTATTATTATTAGTCTGTGCAGTAAAAATGTAATACCTACACAAGTGTGTTTTTTGTTTCAAATTTTTTTATTGGTTGTCACAGGGATAAACCAATTAGTAATATAACAGCGTTTCAAGACCCAGAACCTTGTACTCAAACAGAACCAGCTGTATCTGTACTAATTCCAGAGATTCCTTAAACCATGAACCCTTTTTCAATTTTTCTTTGAAAGGCAGAGTCCCCTTACATATCTCTGTAGAGACAAATGAAAGAATAGAGGGAGGAAAGGACAGAAGGAGAAGAGATAAGGGGGAGAAGAGGGAGGAGGAGGGAAGGTAAGGAGGGGAGGGGGGGAAGGGGAGGGAGGATATTCATGGGACGGGGGTAGGGATTGAGAAGAATTATTCCCCCTCCCCCCCCAACCCAACCAAATGTTACATTTTTCTTTCCTTGTTCCAGGAATCATAAATAACGTATTTCTCCAAGAGAAAATAGTGCCAGAGATTGTGTAATACATTACTCGTGATTTCCCATCTGGTCACCGTTTCTTCCAGGACAATGATCCGAAACACACCGCATCTAATGCCCATATTCTTGCCAGCGGTATCAACTGGGTTAGGATGCCACAGGAGTAAGTTCGGTAACCGTTTCTCATTGTTTTAATTCACCTTTTTTCCCCCCTCCAGTTCAAGATCTCCAGACTTGAATCCCATCGAATTGGTATGGCATCAGTTGAAGGATTACATCAGAAAAGTGGTGAAACCGTCCAAAAAGGATGAATTAGCTGAAGGAGTAATGAGTTTCTGGAACAACATACTCACCGTACAAAGATGCAATAAATATATCTATCATCTTGCGACCGTACAGTATTGCCTATTCTTTTCAACCGTAATGGGCAGGCCACAGGAAAATAGTAAGGTACTGTACTGTAGTATGGTAAGTACAGGTAAGTATGATACAGGTAAGTATGGCATTCAAAATAACCATTTGATATCAGCCCTTCCTCTCCACTTTCTACTGTACAGTATACAGTATTAAATCCAGGACAGGATGTGTCTAACCTACAGTAGTATAGTTATACAGTAGTTACAGTACAGTATACTGTATACAGTATAAATAAGTGACTTACAGTACAGTAGTTTGGCCTACAGTGGTTTTACAATTATACAGTAATACTGTATATAGTTTGTCTTGCTAACATGTACCAGACACTTTTGATATTATGAGTATCTTTTCTTCAAGCAAGATCCATATTGTTTCAACATATACATATTGGAACTTTTCATTATATATTGCTAGCACCGATTCATAGAACATTGTTCTTTTTGTTCTCTCTAGTTTATCCAATATACAGTAGTGATTACTGTACGCAATGCCTTAAATGCACTTTTCTGCACTATTTTTTTCTTTTCAGAGCTGCTGCAGACCAGGAAGGGGGGGGGGGGGCATGTTTAAAAGTATTGTACTGTGTGTATAATGTAGCAACTGTAATTTGTTACGTAAACTTGTTTTGAAAAAATTCTTTAATTGATCACAAGTTAATGTGCCCCCTGGTGGACCCTTGGACAATGTGTCTCCTATTCCCCCTTTATCTGGGGGGGAATAGGAGACACATTTATTTAATATCATTTATTTCTTAGCTTAATCCATTAGTATGTCTTTAAGTTTTTTACTTGTACCAATGATTTCTTCACATCTATGGTGGTTTCGTCGTGGTTTGTTTAATTAATTATGTTTAGAAGTTTCACTGTGTATTTGTATGATGTATGTCAATATTGTCTGTATTTTTGTATGCATAAAGTTATTTTTATTAACTCCGGCATTATCTGGGACAGCCGAGGGCCTTGATTCCCTATTCCATGGGGGTAGCCCAAAAGAACCTATTTGTACTCACTATTTCAAATAAATGGTTAGGAAAAATTTAATCCCTGGGAGGAGCCCATGCACCATCTGCTATATCAAAACATTTGGACCATTTATGTGGGAATATCCCCCTAACAGGGCACTAAGGAGTTAACAAAATGCCAAACTAAAATTATAGGCAGGACTCGAAATGCCCGCGTCATGCGACCCTGCCGTAGATGATTGGCTCTTTTGAAAGGCGTACTTCCAGCCAATCTAGATAAAACACCAGGGTAATGACATTCTTAGCAGTACCTGCATTACCTTGAAAAAGCGCCAGAGGGCGCAAAACGTACGTCGGTTTCGTTTTTAGACGTCTCCGTTATGACGTCATCAGGTGGTGCGGGGTCAGAGAGGTGATTGTAAGACGAAGAGACGGAGTGAGCAGGTTGTATATTATCCTCTCCACAGGATGGCTACCCTTTGATCGATACCATCTTAAAGGATATACTGAGACCGAGTCACTTACAGCAAGTGCAGGGTGACGCAGCAAGCGGCTTAGAGCCGCAGGAGCTGATATCCAACTGCTCTATGAGGGTCTCAGCACACATGCATTGATACAGCACATACTTACCAGTAGACTACAATGTCATATGGCAACAGAGAGTGCATAAATTGGGATTAGTAAGCGTGTACCTATTTGACATTCCCCAACCAACAATGAATGTCACTGTGCAGTGAGTACATAAGAGATAAGATACAAATACATACCTGCTTCCCAGCTCCATGTGAGCAATAGGGAAGGACTCACATCCAAGTGAGGGAATAGCTGTAGCATTTACTACACGCGAACCCACTATCAGTGCCACAGGACTACCTATAGTATATTAGTATTTTACATATACAAGAGGCACTTTAAACACAACCCTCCGTCCCCATTTACCCCCTGAATATTTTTAACCCATTAATTGGTAATTGTCTTTGCATAAGTGTTCAATAAAATGTTTTAAAGTAGATATATTTTTTTAAATGGTGCATGGGCTCCTCCCAGGGATTAAATTTTTCCTAACCATTTATTTGAAATAGTGAGTGCAAATAGGTTCTTTTGGGCTACCCTCTCTGTACCCCCCTCTCTCCGTGATATGTATCAAGTTATCCCGTATGCACCCTATTTTTTACATTGTATATTATTGGTGGAGAGCGGCAACACCTCCTGTTTCATATATTCCCTATTCCATGCTAACATTAGCAGTGCCTCGCTACCTAATATCGCGAGAACATGGCTGTATGACGTATGGGGGCGGGACATCAATCCACGGCGGCCATTTATACCGGCGTCTATGTGGAGGACACTACTCTTTGACAAAGTACCCTAGAGGTACGAAACGCGTCAGAGTGTGCCTCTGCGAGGTGTTTGCTATTTTTTGTTATGTATTGCAACAATAAATAATCATTTTTAGTGACCCAGCAGCATCAGCCTTTTACTCGGCATTTCCACTCAGCAGTGCCTGGCAACCTGTCCCCAGATAGGGATTTTGTTCTCTGCATTATTCATTTGAGCCGGTGCACGCCTATCCAGATGGCTTCAATAAAGTGAGTATCGAAGTTGTATCTCCCTCATTGTTTTATTGGTGATCCACCTCCAGGACATTGTGTAGAGGGAGAGGGGGAGTGGCCCGGTATTAAAGGGGTTGCACCCCATATGGCCACCCCCTGACCTCACCAGGGAAGCAAGGGGTTAACTGGACTGCGGTCCAGGAATGTGCTTCACTCCTTGCCAGGTCATAACAATGTATGTTTCCCTGTTCCCATGTTTCATTCTAATATCAGTGTCTGCACCACACACACACTGGGATCCATCCGGGAGGACAAGGGTTAATAGTGTCTAGTGATTATAGCCCTTTGTTTAATTGTTCCGCCTTTTCAGGCACCTTTTTACAGGGTCCCATAGGCCGCCATTGGAACTCCATTCATTTCAATGGCGGATCTAGCTGTTTTGGACAGGTTTCCCTCAACGACCAGCAGGTGGCATCCGAGAGGAGGAGCGGCGGTTTCCCATTGTAAGTCAATGGGCTCATTGACTTCAATGGGGATTCCTCGACGGCGCTTTCCAGGAACGAGTTGGCAGCCGTCCAAGCCGCAAAACCGCAAAGCGGATACTTAGTCTAAAAAAGAGCTTTCATCGCTGATTAGGCAAGTTCAACGTCAAGTGGCGTGGGAATCTTAGGTTCTAGGGCACCCAGGAATAAAATTATTTTTGCCCCTAGTTCCTAGGCCTCCCCCCACTCGACCACCCCCCACTCGACCACCACCGGGTCCCAGAATACAGGACCCCCGGAAAGGGTCGTGCTGGCAGAGCGGGTCGCGCCATAGGTTCCAATTGCGGCAGCAGCAGCACGAGAAAACGGCTAAGTCCGAAACCCTACAAATCATAAGTCCATACCTCCGGTTCTGGAGGGTCCAGAGGGCCATGGTTTGGGGTGCCTGTAGTCACTGCTCTGGCATGGCTGCAAAACCATTCCTGACCCTCTCTGATCAACCCGACGGAGTATGGACCACCATAAAGATTCGGGAGTTTTTCCCATTGACTTCAATGGCGGCCGGTTCCCATTGACCGGCTAAGGCGGAGAAACCCCATAGGCTTCAACGGCGGCGATGCCCCGTTGAAAGTCAATGGTGGCAGACTCCCATAGCTGCCAATGGCGACGGAATTCCATTGAAAGCCTATGGCGGCGGAGCCCGTTGTTTTCAATGGGGATTTAGTGAAAAACTCTGATTTATTTTATAGCAGAGAATTTTGTGTTAAAGTATGAAACGGTTTAAAAGGTATTTGTGTATCTCCGGTTCTGAAGGTCGCAGTGGGCTGAAACTTGGATCCTATAGTGTCCCTGTTCCGGCATTGAGGTCTGGGAAGTTTGGACCCGCTGGACCTAACGGAACTGGATAATTTAATATGGTTGTATTTTAACTTTAATATTGTATTCCAAGGCGGGGTTAAAAACTCGCGAAGATTCCTTCACACAAAGGAATGCAAATGGTCGGGGGGGGCGACCCAAAGTCTAGGAGTCAAGTACTGATCAGAAGACTTTGCCACTCTAACCGGTTACCTGAGGGCGGAGACGCATCAAACTGGAGTGGTTTGTAAGTGTTATATCTACACCTACAAACAATGAAGATCCTGCCAGATACTTCATCTGGTAGACTGGTCATCGCCCCTGATTTAATTATGGGGCTACAGAAATAAGACCCCCAGAGTCCCAGTACGCATGGGCAAACTAGCTGGGGGGCATGGGTTAAACTGTGTTCCCACGTTAGGGATTGGATACAGATAATTGTTCTCCAATAGTCTGTATTCAATGTTAAAAATAGGGTTACAAAGGTAATTAAACTGTTGTCCACCCTGTAGTCTGAGTCTTCGTTTTACATCTTGAATGTCACCGGATTGCTGGAGAATTGCTAGCCGATACTTCTCCATCACCCTAACCTAAGTAAGTGTTACCTTCTTGCCTGTTAATTGTACTATATTGCTGTGTTCACCTATTTTAATGAATAAATATATTTTATTATATCTAAGCCTCGTTCAGTTCAACCCAGATATTTGGTGTGTATTATACCCTGTCCTAGCTACCGTGACACATTATTATTCCTACAAGTTGGGGGTCGGGCTGATCCTCACGGGCAGCCTTGTCTTACCCCATTTATATTGTCGGTTTATGCCTGTACTAGCAGCATTCAATAGGATCTATCCCTGAATGGATATTGTGGACTTGAAATGGTCATACTTCATTTGCATCACTTATATGCTTTCCATGCCGTTATTTTCACTATTATAGAGCTCTACATTGGGAGATTCATTTCCCCTACCTGTCGAGAAGTCATGCACGCAGGCGCCTAAATGTGATGACACGCATATGCGTTTCAACAAGGTTCCAATGAGACATATGTACAGTACACGCATGCGCATAAAATAAAAACAGTATGAAAAGAAGAGCAAGCCTAGCAATAGTATTGATTAATAAATAAGAAATAATACATATATATTACATTCGGAAGAAGAAGCGACAATGTTTTTTTCTATTACTTCTTTTCCCTTTATTATCCTGAATACGTGTCATCATATTTTTCATCTGTGTATGGCTAAGGAGCCTCAGACTTCTATACACTATACAATATGAACTCATAACGTTAATTTTCAAGTTACAATTACACACACACTTGATGAACTGTTTGGCAATAAAAGACAGGTTGAATTGCTATTAGATTTTTAAGACAACAACTCGCGATCACCCACTTGAGTTTCGACGTTATTGCAGCCCGCGCTAAAATGCAATTTTCTGCACCCGATAGAAACCCGATGGAAAACATCACGCGCCATGACATGGGTATTCCGATTTATACATCGCGTGATTTATTCGAGTAATGGCCGCTACAGCTGTACTTACTGAGTGCTGTCTCCTGATTACCAGACTGCAGAACGGTATCGTATTGATATATTATTTATATGGGACATGCACCTAAAACTTCCCAGCACCTACAGAAGTGCCAACTGAACCGTTTTGACTTTATATATATATATACTGTGACATAGTCCAAAGGTGTTAGGCAGCTTTCTGCCCCGTTTTAGGTCAGAAAGTGCAGGAATAGTTAAAAAAGGATCTATTCCACAGCTTCACATTAACTCAGGCTGGTGGATGGAAAATCCAGACCACAGATTACAATAGGTATAGTTCTCCCTCACCTGCTCTCCTAATCACTAGCACAGGTATTTAGAACAGAGAGGTTTGCATTTCACTCTCTCTCCTTAGAGCCTGGGGGCTGGGAGTGTCGCTGCTCCCCTGCATCCAGTTTGGGGTGGACGGCTCCTCCAAGTATCACAGTACCAGAGGATTTGCCTGGACCCTTGGGACCGAGTTCCCACCACGAACAGATAAGACAAACAAAGATGTATGAATGTTTCTAAAAGACTATGCTGTATCTAGTGACCCTAAATGAGAGGGCATTATTTTAAGCTGGGGAACCAGGTTAGTTGGCCCAGTAGCAGTTAGAAGCTGATTCTGATGTGTAGTTAGATCCCTGAAAGGGATAGGATTTTGTTTATATAATTTGGTTTCTTGTTACTTGAAATAACAGTGTCGGAAATACTATAAAACTGATATGAGTAAACCGCTGAATGTAAATATCTGAGTGCCTCTAACCTACACATGTTAAAGCTGCAGTACCTTACTTGGCTGAAAATAAAGCAGGCAGAAGCCTGAGTTAAGCAACGTAATTGTTTGCATGATCCTGTTTTTTGTATAAATAACCCTAGAAGACTGTGTCGGGAAGAACCCAGACAGACGTCAGCGCTACAAAAGAGGGGCGTTTGTCACATATGGTGGAGAATGTGGGTCGACACTAAAAAGTCTGTGGGTTTGCAAATAAATGCGGGGGTTTAAAATGGCCGCCCAGCTGAAGTAAAGTATAGATGCTATGAGTGAAGTCTGTCCCACTGTGTATCCAGTTGTGCTTCCAGCATACACAGAGAATGTGCAAAGTGTGGATGCAATAGCACCCTGAACCCAAACAGAAAACCAAAATGTTTTGCTGAAGAAAGTGAAAATTGCATCTAGCAAGTGCTGTATGTAAGTTGCTGAAGTTGGTGAAATTGCAGCTAGCAAATTGTCCCTGCCGGGTTTCTAAAATGGCCGACGTGAAATGTTTGTTGTGTAATGTACGTAACCATACAAAACAGTGTCCCTTCAGGCCATACTATGATCACGACCCAGGCAGAGAGCCGCACACCCACAGATGAATTTAGTATGCTGGGCCTGTCATGAAGTAGGTCACATGGAAGATGTGTGCCCCCACATTTTCAAAGACAAACAGCTGCAAAAGCAAGCAACACCCTGTGAGTGCAAGAAAGATGTGGAAGCTGAAACCAGTGAGTGTGTGCCCAGTACCACTGATATCTGGGGAGCTAATAAAGCAAAAAGAAGAAGAAGAAGAAGAAAAAGAAAACTGTTCCTCAAGTTACAGGGGAAGTGACCGAGCCACTTGAACCTGCGCTGTCAGGACATGCGTCAGAAAGGTGCCGAGATGTGCTGCAGACCGGAGTGACAGGCAGAATTGTCACAGGAACAGTGGCAAAGGAAAAGGAGGAGCAAAGGTATGCTGAATCCTTGATCCAGGATAAAGAGGCTTTGGTTTCTGCACTCCAAGCTGCCCGCCATGATTATGAAGTCCTGTGGCAGGGAGTTATGAAGGAGCGAGAATTTAGCAAGAAGGAGCGAGAATGTTGGAAGAAGGAGTGAAAAGCGAACGCCGAGTTACAGAGGTGTATACTTCCAGCTTTACAGGAGTACGAGGCTTTGAAGAAAACAGAGTCTCTCTTACGGAGTGAGCTGGAAGAGGTGACGACTAGTCTGGAAAAGGCCAACACCGTAATTGCTATCCTAAAACAGATATACGGGAAAGCTCTACAAGAGGTTCATGCACTCAGCACAGAGGTGCAAAACTCACGCCTGGAGGGCCACGGTCTGAACGCAGAGCTGGGAATGTTGAAGCAAACCCATGAGATTGCCCTGTGTGATTTAGAGACTGTAAAGCAAGAAAATGAGAGTCTGAAAATGAAAAATTCAGATTTCACTGACCAAGCAGAAAAAGTGAAGAAACAGTTGACTCAGGAAAAATTAGAAGTGCAGAAAGCACTACAGAATGCATTGATGCACACTCAGACCCAGCACCAGGAAGAAATGGATGCTCTGAGAACAGAATTGCGAGATGTATGCACAAAACAGAATTCTCTCGCGGAGGAACTTAACGTATTGAAAAAGGATTAAAGCATTCGAATAATTCAGAAGCACTGCAAAGCTCTTATCCAAGGAAGAAGGGAAAGAGAAAATTATCGGCGAAACGCACCGCAACTATCATCCTACAGGCTGCCTACAGAGGGATGAAAATGTGTCAGGAATAAAGCGGCCTGTGTTCTTCAATCATTCTACCGTGCCCGCATGGTACGAAACAGGTTCCTCATTATGAAAGGAGCAACTATAAAAATCCAGTCTCTGACTAGGATGACACAGAACAGGATTCGCTATCAAACCCTGAGAAATGCGTCACTGGTTATCCAGCGGTACTTCTGCCTGAATAAATGTAGGCCTCAGGAAAGAGAGGCCCAAGACTACATGCCTGCCGACTGCAAAGGTAAAATGCCACAGGGTACAGCCGGAGTTAGTGAGAGCCCCATCAAGGTGAAGGTGCTCCAGGTAATCAGTGCTTCATCTTCTAAGTACCATATAATTGCCCCAAAGGGAAAATCCGAAATCTCTGAGAGTGATGGTCGTGAGAAAATACATGGCAGTTATAAGTACCATAAAGGTTCAAAGGTTGCAAAGAAAAAGCGACGAAGGTCAACTCTGGCCTTGAATTTTTCCGGATCTCGCCACTCTGGGCCACAATATAAAAACAAAGACTATCCGGCCCCAGAGTTCCGTCAGAAGCTAAAGAAACAGTCCAGTCATTTGCAGGTTGCAGCGGGTGTTGAAATAAAGTCAGAGGATGTAATGGACTGGAAGTAAAAAAAAAAAAAGGGGGGGGGAAATGTTTGGGAACTGACCGATTTTTATGTTATACGAGTGGACTATGTCACTTAACTTTGCAAATAAGCTAGTGTAGTTAGGCTATATTAGGCCTCTAGAATAAGCGTTTTGAAATATTGCAATGTTATTTTTTCTCTTCATTGAAAATGTAGGTAAAACTACAAATTAATATACAGGGTTGACGGCCCTTAAGATTACAAGGCTGTAGTTTAAAAAAAAAAAAAAATATTGGTAGCTTACAATATAGAAAAAACCCAGGGAGGTAATAGAAACTGTCTGGTTTTGTGAGTATATTTAGCATATCCTGGGTTATAAGAATGTGTGCTTGTCACGGTAGCTTATGACAAGATATAATGAACACCAAATATCTGGGTTGAACTGAACGAGTACTGTAGAGAGGAACCTCGCTCAGAAACCCCTAGATGTTAGCGTGCTGCCGAGGGAGTGTGGGTATCGAGATAAAGAGATGTGCCTGAAGGAGGCACCAAAGATCCCTTCTAAGACGCGCACAGCAAACCTTTATAATATAATTTGGTCAGGGGTGAATTGATAAGTCCAGACTTAATAGTGTACATCCGTTGTTATCGGTGCTAAACTAAACTTTGTAGACCTGAATAGGCAGAGGATAACTGCTGGCAGAGGATAGCCCGTAAGTAAGGCTCTCAATGGGCTAAAAACTGTGCTAGTGTCATTAATGTGGTCCCTGTAGGGTTCTGAAGGCAAAACACACAGCCAAAGAGGGTACCCTCTTTGGCTGTGTGTTTTGCCTTCAGAACCCTACAGGGACCACGTTAATGACACTAGCACAGTTTTTAGCCCATTGAGAGCCTTACTTACGGGCTATCCTCTGCCAGCAGTTATCCCCTGCCTATTCAGGTCTACAAAGTTTAGTTTAGCACCGATAACAACAGATGTACACTATTAAGTCTGGACTTAGGAATCAGCTGTAAGCAGTAA
>WSYH01004073.1:0-36199 GCA_036426205.1 Ascaphus truei
TACCCCGTGAGATAGTGACACCGCGTCCTGGGACTACCCCGTGAGATATAAACATGATGGGTCGTGCACCCCACCACTGTTAATATTCTGAAGCTGATTGTATAGAGCAGGGGTCTCACACTCTGTCCTCAAGGGACACCACCAACAGGCCGGCTTTTACAGATATCCCAGCCAAAGACTGAGCCACTGATTGAGTCACCTGTGCTGAAGCAGGGGTATCCATAAAACTGGCCTACTGGTGGCCATTGAGAACTGAGTTTGAGACCCTTGCTATAGCCCTATTCCCAGAATCTTTTGCTCGTCAAGTGGCGGATGTCCAATGTCATTCTACTAGCAAACATCAATCAACCGAGTCAATGCTAATTGTGTGTGAGATTCAGAACAGGTAATAAGGAACACTCTCGCACATTTGAAAACTGGAATGGACACAATAGGCCTCCCTTATGTATTTATAATAAGCTAACTCTGGCAGAGACCGAGTGACTGAGTCCATGGTGAAGGCGCGCGACGGAGCGCATGGCCCCGCACGCACCTGTCAGCCAAGCAATCTGTGGACTACAGATCCTCGCGATGGGGAGGCGTGGCCGATGACATCACAGAACTGAGGGCAAACCGCTCACATGACCTGGACATAGGGAGACAGACAAAAACGTGGGCTTGCGAAAAACCAGCCGTGCCGACGCGCACTTGCGTGCCCCGTGCACATGAGCATAAACCTCATTGTGTTTGGTCGCGCTCAGCATGCACTTGGCCCAATGCATTGCAGGTCTGTCAGCACAGAAATGTATTTTGGGGGGAGGGGGAGCTGAGACCCTGTTGAGCATGGGAGGGGTCCCATCTGTCTGTTGCGCTTTGCGGTTCTGGCTGATCTTGGAAGTCGGGGCAGGGTGTGTTGCAATCATTTGATCGCTAAAGGGCTTTGTTTCACTCTGACTTGTGTGAATCCCTTTGTGTAATATCACCCACTTAACACCTGCTGGGAATATGCATACAATCCCAGTAACTTGTAAGAGATTTCAGCCACTACACATTTCCTCCCCTACCCAAAAGCCTTTAGTTTCCCTTCCATGAGTAGCAGAAACAGTGAACTATTGCATCTCCTCCAAATTGCCTTATCCTGAAAAAAATATCTTAATGGGAAGCGACTCCTTTGAATACATCTGTTGTGAAATGGGCGGATTTGCTTTGGATATTTAGAGATGTGAGAACCTGGCCCGGATGTCAGACTTCGAAAAGTGGAGCCTGTGCTCTGTGGCAGAGCGCCGATGGATTAATACACCTCCAAAAACACTATACAATTTAAATATGCAAATATAATTATTTCTCAGGTATCGCTCCACGTGTAGTATATTGATTTTGGGTGGTATACGAGTAAGTAGATACTCAACTAAATAGGCACTCGCTACCCCACACATATTCCAGGTTATTGTTCTCTGGTAAAATTTGAAAACCGTTTTTAATTTCGCTTCAACTTGTCAATTTGGGTCATTTTACCCCTTTTTTAATGTTCAAGTGAATTTAAACAACTTTGCTTAGCCATATTCATAAGAAAGTAATAGATTCCCACTATAGGCTGAGGACCTGTCTACAGGCATACCCCGCATTAACGTACGCAATGGGTCCAGAGCGTGTATGTAAAGCGAAAATGTACTTAAAGTGAGGCACTACGTTTTTTCCACTTGGGTAGAGGTAGGGAGCCGGTCTTGCTGTTCAGAACGTGCCTATGTCCTACTCACAGGCGCATACGCGAGCTGCAGTTTTCCAATTGGGCGAGGGGAATCAGCACGTCACACAACTACTGCGGTCTGTAGAGCTGAATTGTCCGCACTTGCGAAGCAAGCGTACGGACACGGGGGAATGGTGCTATTGTAAATATGTCCGTACTCGCGAGTGTCTGTAAAGTGAAGGTTTGTATAGCTGGGTTTGCCAGTATAATACCAGTGTTAGTGCAGTACTATGCATTTGTATTACCTGGGACTACATTGTTTGACACTTTGGACCACTTTGACTACCCCTTCTCATTACTGGAAATCCTGTCTCTTGCCACGTTGTTTATCCCAAATACTTTTGAATTCCTTCACAATGTTTCCTCTAGCTGGGAACCGTTCCATGTAGAGGCGCTTTATGTTAAAACCATTATTGATAAAAGTACCAGTACAAAATAATAATAATAATGGCTTCCTACTTTTATAAATCACACCGTTATATGAATTAGATCAGTGGTTGAAGGGTTTTAATTAAAGTAGTGGCAGTGTGACAGATTTATAACAGATCTCCATTCATTGAACACTGGGGTACAGGTATTCGTGTTTTAGAAAGAGTAGGCAATATATCTGCTGTGAAGGTGTTCTGACCCATGCACACTGTGGCTAGTGAGTAGAGACAGACAGCTCAACCCAAACCCTATTCCATACAAGGGAGGCTTCTTGTATTCTGAAATGTTTAATCGCCAGAAACAAAAAGGGAAAAAAGTACTCAGGAAATACACAGTAGAAGATTGAAACGTGATAGGTAAAAACAGGCTTCTCAAGTGGAAAAACAGTGCTGCAGAGGCAAACTCGGAAAGGACAGAATGACAGAGGAAGAAGAGGGTAGTACTTTAACTAATAGACCAAGGGGGACCCCCCAATGGGGGGGGGGGGGGGGGGGGGGGGGGGATGATGGGTTGAAGGCAGCCGCATGAAACCAGGAAGTGCTGGAACAAGGTATGACGGGGAGATATAGAAAAGTGAAATTGGAAGTTTCTCAGAAATAAGGTCAGTGCTGTGGGTTTGGAAATAGAAAGAAAAAGGGTGCTTCAACTGGCGGTCCAAATATGGCCCTTTGACTCGGCTCCTGCTAATTTCCTACTAGTTGCTTAGGCATCTCACACACACACACACACGGTTTTGGGAGATATATATATATATATATAGTACCGACGTTAAATGCTTGCAAATGCTTGAAATATAATCATCATTTAAGTATTTAAATTGACATTACGATAAGCCCCTCTACACCTAGTGGATCCTGATCTGGCCCTTTTGGAGAACTAGTTGAAGTGCCGAAGCTGTACATAATTAGTGAAATGTTGATTCTTTGTAGATGTGCCCATATTCCTTTATGTGTGAACATGCCATCTTGTATGTTATTGCTATCCCATCAACATGTTATTACAGTACGCCAGACACAGCTGATCCAAAACTATTTTATTAGAAAACTATACTAAAAACATTCACAGCGAAGACAATGTTCAAGATACCTTCACCATGTTTATTTTTAAGCCCTTTTCAGCAAAACTAAAAGATACAAATGATATCTCCACCATTTATTGTATCGTTATCCTGTAATCAAACCCAAGGAATCTCTCCCCAACCTCGGATACAGTGACTTAATATATTGGCTTCTAATTGTGGCTTACTACATAAATCAATTTAAAAGTGACTCCTTTTAACAATACCTTTTATCCAGGGCTCCATCTGTGGCCCACACGGGACCTTGATGTGCCCCTCAGATTGTGCTGCTAATTTCATAATAGTTGCTTCAGCAGCTAAGTGCCATTTTTGACACATGCTCACTTGTAATACAGATGTTATAAATACTATAGTAAAATGTTCAAGTCTTTTAATGTATCCAAGATTACTACCTATGGACCCACCAGGATAAATACCAACACTAGAGCAACCATTGCGACTCTACATACCACGCCAGATAAGCTCCTAATCTTTTGATAACTTGGGGGGGGGGGGGGGGGGGAGGCAAAGGGAGGAGAAAGGATCCTAATAAAGCTTGTGCACACCAAGCTAAACCACTGGCAAAAGCTGCTCTGAATCCCACGTCTTGTATCTTCAACCGTGCTGAATAGACATGACCCCATGACTCAAATTAGAGCAATACAGATGTGGGAGCCAGAAGACATTGTAATGGATTTTTGATGGATTTATACAAACAATATTTGAGTACTAGAGGCAATTTATGCTGCGGAAGAGCAACATTCAACAGGCACATAGCTATGAAGTCAGTAGCATCAATGTGTAACTAGATATGATCAAGGACAGGATCCAGTACCCAGGAGCTGCTCATTCAGGTGCCCAATTTAAAACAGGTATAAAGTGCTGGTCCAGGTTTTAAAAAAAAAAATGGTGCCAGGCTAGGTCATGGATTCGAGGTCAACCTCCGGACATGGGCAGGCTGGATAAATGAATCAGGCACTGGTTGGGGGGAATCATATTGAAGTCCAAGGTTCACGATCAAAGTCTTGCTTCAGATCTTCAGCCACTACTAATCCAATAGGACCATCTCTAGAGATTAACTGAGATCAAGCCACAGCCATACTTCACTTCCACTTGGGAGGTTCATCATACAGCTTCCTCAATGTCTGATCAGCCATAAGCAGGTTGTGGGTTTAAGGCAATCCCGGTTCTGAACACACGGCACAGTCTTCGGATCCAGCTCGCTCACACAGGCAAGGCCTTGGACACTCCTTTCCGCATCATGCTCCCGCACAGGCCGGTGATGTACCGTCTCCCCGCCGGTCCCCCTGGCAACATCCCCAGGAGGAGCCCGGCGGCTGCCACCACCTGCGCGGATGCCCCCAGCACTGTGAGCCCGGTGCTGCGGATCCCCAGGGCCGCGTACAGCGTCCCACCCACCGCGGCCACGTACATCAGCGTCCACGGGTCAAGTTCCCGCATCATGCGGCACGGACCCCGCAGCAAAGCCGCGGCGGCCAGGCCCAGCACGGAGCCCAGCGACCAGAGCATAGCGAACTTCCGGGCCCGAAGCAGCAGCAGCGGCACGTACAGCCCGGCTAAACCGAAGCACAGAGCCGCCAGCGCCACGCACACCCCGGCAGCCATCAGCCGCTGCGTCCCGGACATCCCGGGCAGGAGAGGGTCCGATTCCACGGGACTCCAGGACCAGGACAGGCCGCTGCTGGGAGGGAGAGCTCGGCCCAGCCACTCCCGCCAGCCCGTCTGCTCCCCGGAGGACGGGCACTCCCTGGAGGCCGCGCCGCCGCTCCCAGCCTTGTTCTGCGCCACGTATTCCTGCAACTGCCGGCCATCAGCCATGTCCGCTCGGCTCCACTTCCGGGTTCCGTGACACGCACGGCGCTCCGCGACGTCACTGCCGAGCGCTTGTGTTCTGGAGTTAATAAAGCTTGTTGAGGCGCCCGGCTTTCCTATTGGATGTCCGGCAATGCAACGGCTTTGTGTTCGCGCGAAATAAAGTTTGTTGAAATAATGACCCGCGCACACTTCATGTCAATAAAGTTTGTTGAAATAATGACCTGTCCTGCGCACACTGTGTTAATTTCAATACGGTTTGTTGTGTCTGTGCACATGGTGAACCCTGTTTGTATGTATATCTGTATTCACAAGCACACACCGTGTGTGGCCCCTTTCCTGGTTTTTGCTCACCCATCCCACTTTTATTTAAATAGTGGGCACTTGCCTAACAAGACCTGCTATCTCCGTTCCCCCATAAGTGGGAGGCAGGGGGTCTTCGGAGCTGAACCATGTTAATTGCAGTGTGACTGGGGCTTTAAACTTGCAGGAGATACCAGCACCCCTCGGGAAGCAGGGGTTCTCGGGAGCTGAAATGAACGTTATTCAGTGCTGAAGACCCCCTGCTTCCCACCTTGGGGGGAACTATTTTTCTTGGGGGGGAGGGGGGTTGCACACTTGCTCCTTAACCACTTTTCCTCTCCATTTTGCCGCCCCCTGAGGCATGCTGCTCTTAGGCTGTGGTCCCAGTCATAATTGTGACGCGGGGGGGCGGCGCGTGCACAGCGCTGTCTGCGGTCTGACAGGGAGAGAGGCAGCTTGTGACGGGAGGGGGCGTGGTCGGGGATTTGCGCCGTCGCAAGTTTTAAACTCAATTTCATTGAGTTTAAAAAATCTTGCAGCACAGCACGGCTGCACCTTCAGCGTGACGGTGCGTACTGGCCCTTCCCCATTGTATTGTATGTCTTTATTTATAAAGCGCCATTAATGTACATAGCGCTTCACAGTAGTAATACACGTGGTAATAAAATAAATAACAGATAATATAAATAACAGATCATGGGAATAACGGTAGCTTTAGACATAATACGCTAACATAAGGAAAGGAGTCCCTCCCCGAGGCTTACAGTCTAATTGGTAGGAGGGAGAACTACAGAGACAGTAGGAGGGAGTTCTGGTAAGTGCGTCGCAGGGGCCAAGCTTTCTGTATCGTGTGTTCAGAATATCACAGTGCTATTCATAGTGTTTTTTAAGCAAGTGGTGTTAAAGGTGATAGAGAGGGTCTAGTCGGGTATTGAGGGGAAGGGCATTCCAGAGGTGTGGGGCAGTCAGTGAAAAAGGTTTAAGGCGGGAGAGGGGCTTTAGATACAAAGGGGAAAGATTAACTTATCCCCCAGATGGACGAGTTTAGGTTTGCGTGTATGGTTTTTGTATTTTGTAGAGATTTAGTGTTATTATCAGTTTTGGTATGTTTTGGAGTTTTTATGTCTTTAGATTGTTGTTTTTGTTGTATTATTTTTTGTAGTTAGAAGAAGACATCCTTGAGAAGAACGCAAGAGTCTGGATGGTGCATAACGAGAAATTAGGGCTGAGATGTAAGGAGGGGCAGAAGAGTGTAAAGCTTTAAAAGTGAGGAGAAGAATGGAGTGTGAGATGCGGGATTTGATCGGAAGCCAGGAGAGGGATTTCAGGAGGGGAGATGCTGAGACAGATCTAGGAAAGAGTAGAGTGATTCTGGCAGCATTGAGGGGCGGTGCTTACACGCACGCCGAGCCGTGCGCTGTGGCAGTGACTGGGACCGCAGCCTTAGGCTGTGCTTTACCTGCTTACTGCCTTGGTACGGGCCTGCTTGTTATATACCTGTGAATGATCGGCCTATTGAGACATTTCTCCCTCCATTACAGATGTGAGGCGAGCGTTTGCAGCTAGTGATAGGGCTTGTAGAAAAGGGGATACCTTTGCGTGGTTACAAGCTTAAAACACTTTAGCCAAAGACTTTAACTAAATTACCCTTGCTTACGAGAAGATATACAAATCAAATCAAGCTTTATTGGCATGGTGAAAGAACATTACAGTATTGCCAAAGCATGAATAGGGGGTAGGGTACAATGATTACACAGTACATGAATAATGGCGTAGGGTATTATGGTTACACAGTACATGGGTAACCGTTACACACACAACTATATAATTTGTCATATTGGATGTAGCACTGAGGCTTGTCTTGTGTTGTATATCTGTATTTATCCTAATGTTATTTTTATATCTGAAGCGATTATTCCCATTATGTGTTCTACCTGGGGGTCGGGGTGGGTGGATGGCGCGTGTCTCTCATATGCTGGGGATCGTGCAAGGCCTCTGTAACTTTACTTACCTTAAGTGGCAACCTGGCGTCAATTGATGCTGGAGCTGAGCAGGCAGGGAGAAGAGTTTGCGCACTCCTGTGTTATATTATGTCCCGTGTGATCTACCGGAGACTCTCACAGCCGCCACCAGTCTAAGGTTTTTCAAAACTAATGCTGTCTCACACTGTAATCTGGTCTGTAACGGTTACATACGCCTATAATATATATTATCTCTAACAGTGCATGCAATGTCTTGTATATAATGTGTAACCCTTTTCACTCATTGTAACCATGTATTTGTCATCATAACTCTGTGCCCAGGACATGCGTGAGAACGAGAGGTAACTCTCACTATTACTTCCAGGTAAAACATTTTTATTAATAAATGAATAAGTATTACTGCTCTGAAGAGCTGTGTACATAGATGGCGCTCTGTAAATAAAGATATACTGTACATAAATTTATATTGCACCCCAGTGTACTCATCCCTTTACAAAAGTGACAATACAGGGAATTATAATTAGGGTGACCATACAGTATGTCCCGGTTTATCCGAGGCAGTCCAAGATTTTCATTAAACATCCCTCAGCGTCCTGACAATTTTCTCAAAACCGTTCAAAGGTCCTTGTTTTTAGCTTTTCCCTTATTTGACTCCCTTTAAACCGTACAAACGGATCCTGCATGTTTGTATGCGATCGATCATATCAAAGACTGAGCATTTTAAATATATTGTTAAACTAATTAAATGATTTATTACTATAAGCCAAACTGTCACTTTGCTGCACTCGAGAAATCAATAAGGCAGCATAAATGGGGACACGGGTAGACAAATGCCATTATAATATTTATTTTAAGCGATGTCATTTTTTTTTTTGTAAATCATTTTTTAATGTGTCCAAGTTTCTACTTTTGAAAATCTGGTCACGCAAATTATAATACAATAAGCGCAACAACCACAATCAGACAGTAGGAAGGGAAATCCCTGCCCCGGAGAGCTTACAATCTTAAGTGGTATGATGGGAGAGTTACAGACACAGCAGGTGAGGGAATACGTGCAGTAGATGGCAGTGCTTGGCCACGATGGTGGGTAGAAGCGACTGGGTGTCGGACAGGCTTTTGAAATGCTTCATTTAGGAGGTGAGTTTTAAGGTTTGATTAAAGGTGGGGAGAGAAGGTGCTTGGTGTATACCGAGGGTGAAGGAGTTCTACAGGTAAGGGGCAGTGAGGGGAAAAGGTTTAAGGAGAGAGAGCAGTAGAAGTGAAAGTGTGGAGAGGAGACAGTTATGGGTAGAGAGCAGGAGATGAGCAGGGGCATAGTGAGAGATCAAAGACAATATGTATGGAGGAGCAGATGAGTGTAAAGCAGGGGTGGGAAACTCCAGTTCCCGAGGGCCACTAACAGGTAAGGTTTTAAAGATATGCCTGTCTTGACTGATCCACCTGTGCTGAAGCAGGGATTTTCTTAAAACCTGACCTGTTGGCCCTTGAGAGATTTGTGGCTGCATTCATTTGTGGCTGCAGCAGGGGCTCCCCTATTATCCCCTGTTGGCCCTTGAGGACTGGAGTTGCCCACCCCTGGTGTAAAGCCTTGAAGGTAAGGAGGAGAACTTTGTGGGTGATCTGAAACTTGATGGGAAGCCAGGAGAGGAATTTAAGGAGGAGATGAGCAGAAACTGCTTTGGGAGAAAGTGAAATTATTCTAGCAGCAGATTTTTGGATAGATTATAAAGGAGAAAGATGTGAAACAGGGAGACCTGTTAGCGGTACGTTACAGTAATCCAGACGGGAGAGGATAAGAGCATTTTTCTGCCAGAAGGGAATTCAGTGTATTGCTGGTGTAAATTAGGCCATTTCGCCGCAGACTTTTAGCTGCTACCGCAGCCACTGGCTGTTTCAGCCCCAAGGTAGGTAATTAGTGTCGGGGTAAGAGGTTTTTAGGGTAAGGGGGTCGGGATAAGGTTTTTAGGGTCAGAGTTTTTTAGGCTAATATGCATTTTAATATTGTATTGTTTAGGAAATTGATTTGAGCTGTTTGAAGGACTCTTTTGGCGCTGTTTAGTGGACAATCAGGTCTATAAATTTACAACTGAGGGCCATGTTGGGAGAACCTCAGAGGAAGCCATTGACTAAAGACAGGCGAAACACGTAGTTTTTTTGACCCTAAGGATTCCGTAACTGCCTGCCTGACTCCAGTGGGACACCGTACTGCGTGCGCGCACAGATATACGGAAGTTCCCACGCCGACAGCCAGGGAAACCACAAGATCCATGTTGTGAGTGCCATTTTTACTCTCCCAGGTCTGTCACTGTGCATTAAAACGTTCTTATGCTAGGTCTTTCCTCATGTCCATCTTTTGAGGAGACACGTGGTTTGCGGATATTGACCAACATTGACCACTGTTATTGTTTTTTCCACCACCACATCCCCTGTGAGCGCTTTATTTCACTTTCTCGCACAGCACACACTATTTTTATTTTAACTGTTTACATTCACTCAATTGCACCTTTATTTTTGTGATCACTGGTTTTGCGGTACTAAAGACCCTTTATTTAGGCAGCACTGGGGGGCAGCACTGGGGGGCAGCACTGGGGAGCAGCACTGGGGGGCAGCACTGGGGAGCAGCACTGGGGGGCAGCACTTGTAGGTGAGTGATGCCTGTGTGAGTAGTATCATAAGTCTGAGGTTGTATGTTTATTTGCATGTGAGTGAGTGCGTGTGTGATGTATATCAGTAAGTCTGAGGTTGTATGTTTGTATGTGAGTGAGTGCCTGTGTGATGTATATCAGCAAGTCTGAGGTTGTATGTTTGTATGTGAGTGAGTGCCTGTGTGATGTATATCAGCAAGTCTGAGGTTGTATGTTTGTATGTGAGTGAGTGCCTGTGTGATGTATATCAGCAAGTCTGAGGTTGTACGTTTGTATGTGAGTGAGTGCCTGTGTGATGTATATCAGCAAGTCTGAGGTTGTATGTTTGTATGTGAGTGAGTGCGTGTGTGATGTATATCAGTAAGTCTGAGGTTGTATGTTTGTTTGTATGTGAGTGAGTGCCTGTGTGATGTATATCAGCAAGTCTGAGGTTGTTGTTTGTATGTGAGTGAGTGCGTGTGTGATGTATATCAGTAAGTCTGAGGTTGTATGTTTGTTTGTATGTGAGTGAGTGCCTGTGTGATGTATATCAGCAAGTCTGAGGTTGTATGTTTGTTTGTATGTTAGTGAGTGATGGCCTGTGTGATGTATATCAGCAAGTCTGAGGTTGTACGTTTGTATGTGAGTGAGTGCCTGTGTGATGTATATCAGCAAGTCTGAGGTGGTATGTTTTTATTATGTGAGTGAGTGCGTGTGTGATGTATATCAGTAAGTCTGAGGTTGTATGTTTGTTTGTATGTGAGAGATGGCATATGTTTGTTTGTTTGTATGTGAGTGATGGCATATGTTTGTTTGTATGTGAGTGAGTGCCTGTGTGATGTATATCAGCAAGTCTGAGGTGGTATGTTTGTATGTGAGTGAGTGCGTGTGTGATGTATATCAGTAAGTCTGAGGTTGTATGTTTGTTTGTATGTGAATGATGACATATGTTTGTTTGTATGTGAGTGATGGCCTGTTTGATATATATCAGTAAGTCTGAGGTTGTATGTTTGTGAGTGAGAAAGTTTAATATATGTCTGTGAGTCTGAGGTTGTATGTAAGTGAATGAAAATATATATGATATGTCAGTACATCTGTGGCTGCTTGTGAGTGAGGGTGTGTAATCTATGTGAGCAAGTCTGAGGCTGTATGTAAATGAGTGAGCCTATGGTATGTATGTTAGTGAGTTGGAGGTTGAAAATGAGTGAGCCTATGTTATGTTTGTTAGTGAGTTGGAGGTTGAAAATGAGTGAGCCTATGGTATGTATGTTAGTGAGTTGGAGGTTGAAAATGAGTGAGCCTATGTTATGTTTTGTTAGTGAGGAGGGGGTTGTTTATTTGCCTTTGTACGTGAGCCTGCGGCTGTATGTAAATGAGTGTGGCTTTGTGGTGTAGCCACGTCAGTGAATATTAAACTGTATGGAAGTGAGTGAGGCTGTGTAATGTATGTGTGAGAGTGAATCTGAGCTAGGGTGTTTGATGTACGTCTGTGAGTCTGAGGCTGTTTGTAAATAAGTGAGGATATGTAATGTATATCAGTTGTATGTAAGTGAGTGGAGCAGTTAGTGATTAATGCGCTTCAGCGGCTGGATCCATGTCATTCAAATGATGAAATGATTCAGGAAGGTGTTGGGATTGGGGCTAGTGAGGTATATCATGGTGTAAAGTCCCCTGAAGGGCCACATGATCCCTGAAGATAAGGCTGGTGGTGATGACCCCCTGTCAGATCCTCATTGGAGTGGTCCCTTATTCTCAGCATACAACAATGCAGAAATATAAAGTCAATGGTACTCACATACGCCCCAATCCTTGTGTCCTGGTTAGCGTGCAGCCAAGTATAGTTGCTGGTGTAATGAGAAAAGATACCTCAGACTTGCTGATATACATCACACAGGCACTCACTCACATACAGTACTACATTTTTATGCAGCTTCACGCACATGCCTCGAATAAATTGAGCTGAGCTGTTTTCAAATTTTAAATTTCTAATAATGCTAATATATATATATATAGCATTTATACATTATTATTATTATAAGCCTTACTCACATATATTACATACTGTACAGCCTTGCACACGTATATATTACATGCATACAGCCTCACTCACTTATATAGTATATGCATACACCCTCCCTCACATATATGACATGCATATTTCCTCGCTCACGTGTAACATATACATACAGCCTCCCTCACATACAGTATATAACTTGCATACAGTATATAACTTGCATACAGTCTCCCTTTGGCAAGCTCACCTGCTTTAACCCAACTCTGCTCCCCTTACTGTGTCTGCCCGCTGCCGTCTCCTCTGTGTGTGTTGGACCCAAGTTTAAGTAGTGGTGGTCTGCCTGTGTTGGGGGAGCCTTGTCTGGACTTGTCTACAGAAGGGTCCCCTACATCCCCATTTGTCTGTCCTTTCTTTCACCCCCCTCCCCCCCAAGCAGAAAGACACAGCATATTTCATAGTTGGACAAAGAGGGGAGTGTGCATGTGGGGAGGCAGAGTGTGCGGTTTCCATGGTAACTTGGGGTTCATGTTAGAGGGGGTTATGCCTTCTTGTGAAGAGAGACTATCATCTCTTGTTTGCTATAAGGAATACCAATGTCCCCTATCGCAGAGCCCCCACCATCCACTGGGCACAAACATGCTCATCTTCTTCTGCTGTCCAGCACAGCTGCAGATACATTGTAAGAGAGGATTCTGGGAGCATAGTAGGAAGCGGTCTTTTGGGTGTACAACTGGGTTAATAGGGAGATGTCTCTTCAAAAGGCAGCCTGCAGTTATTATGAAGTTGTATCTTTAGTATATACACACAAACACACAAGTATGAGACATGCAAGATACAATAGAATAGAGACATTACATGGACACACTCTTGATGATGATTAACAATATACAAGTGCAAACTTCTCCATCCACATACAAACCCACAGTCACGGAGTCATCAAAGTGCGATAAATGCTGGATATAGCCCATCAGTTTGCCTCCGAATCGTTACAGAGGCAAACGGATACATCCCATTATAACACGGACCCCAGCAGCTCCTCTGCACCTGTATAACCGCTGCACCAGGTGGCAGTCTGCATGGCAAGGGCAGCACAGCTGACACAAAGCTCTCTTCGCGTTACCTTAGCGTCATAATGGCCATGTGCCACTCTGGACACATAACTCCCATACGTCTATGTATACCCAACAGGCAGAGCGGGGGCAGCAGATGCAGAAACCTTAACACAATCCCTCCAGCCTGGTCAGCACGTCCAATCTCCTTTCGGAAACGAGGAATATATTGAACAGCAGAACACGGAGCTTTCAGAAGTACTTAGTGTCCCGAGGAGCGCGGCAGGACGCAGGTTCATCCCAGGAGACTAGTGGGAAGGAGATTTCACCAGCAGCAAAGGAAAGCGTTATTAACAGCAAGGGCGCAAACTGGGGGGGGGGACGCTAGATTTTCCAGGGGGGAGCAGCGGTGAAAGAAAGAAAGGCAGTATTTGACTGCCGCAACGTTGGACTTTATGGCATATTAAACCTCCTTTTGAGTAAGACCGTGTGCCTGCTTCTTCTTCTTTGTACCTAAGCCTAGGGTGACCAGATGTCCCGGTTTTTAGGGCTTTGTCCTGACTTTTTGGGGTGCTGTCCCATTTTTTTTTATCCCGAAAAAAGTTGAGCCAACGCGTTTTGAATTGTTTTTTTATTCATGTTATCAGTTGTATAAGGAAGGTATTCTGGTCATCCAGGGACACCGTAGCTGAGTCAATCCGGCGGTGACGTCAGCGGAGGAGACGCGCGAAATCCACGCGGTGTTGTTGAATGCACGAGTATTCCTGAGATCTCCCCGCACGCTCTAAGCAGACGTCCGGCACCCCACAGCAGACGGATACCCCTGGCTAAAGACCCCGTACCAATGCACATGTCCTACTCCAGGACGGTGAGTAGGATTTCGGTTTTACCTCTGGTGGAGCAGCAAGGCTTCTCTCTGCTTAAATGCTGAGAAGCCCCCATCTCTTTTATTAACAGAAGATCATCCACTGTTTATTTTACAGTTCATGTTTTATTTCAATTGTAGTCACAATTGTTTTAATTAATAAATTGCTTCATTTTCCATCCCCATGTCTTATATTGTCTAAAGGATAATACACTATTGTGTTGTTTGTATTTCTCTTGTCTCCCTTTCTGAGCTTATATAACAGAAACCTCAGCACAAGACTCTTGTTCCAGCCACCTATCCTCAGCGCCACAAGAGGTTTTTCTATCCTTATCAGTTGTATGGTCACATGTCCCTGTTCCATACAGATTTTTTATACAGAGATTCTATTACAAATTTTTGTGATCACACGTGGTCCTTTATGAGGGTATTTTACCTCTAAATCTGCAATCAGAAATGATAACTATTGATGAATAAGGGTAATGCACAATTGTGGCACCTTCTCCATGTTCTTGTATCCCATCTCCTATATGTATGATGGCATCGCAGTTAATCACCGTGGAGTTTCTTACTGCAGAGCTGATCTCCACAGGACAGCCAACAGGACGGGTTCATTTCACAGAGTATTCCGCTCATATATTAACTGTCCAAGCACCATAAATGTTTTTTTTGTTCCCAAAACTTTCTATATCTGGTTTCCCAAGAAAACCAGCAATACTTTTTAGGCAGCATATGGGGACTGGTCATTGGTCAATTTGAATTGTATTTTGCATATGTGCACATATTAATCACGAGCACTTTAATTAATACATTAGTGTAACCAGCGCTTATAAACACGAATCTTCACCCCACTGTTCATTTTAGCTTTACACCATCATCTTTGTATCTAACAACGCTAGTATAATGCTCTCATTCATTTCAGTTTCATATTTATATTTACAATAGTCCCTTCAGTCAGAATAATAAACCTATTTTCTGATTTTTGGGGCCTCTTAAACTTGACATAGCTTAGGGCCTCAGAAGGTCAAAGTCTGGCCCGGCACACGCTACTGCAGACTATGTAACAATGAACAATATGGAAGCTCTCCGCAGACTGCGCAATTCCTCGACCGATGTAATTGTTGGAGTAGCACAGAGCAGCCGATGTGGCTGTTCCACTGTTTATTTGCCGACACTAGCATGCCACAGACCACGGCACAGTGAAACATAGCCACGTTGACGTCTTCACTAACAAGACAATGCCACAAACAGATGTTAATTATTTAATTTGTTTATTATGTCTGAGCACCAGAAAATAGATATTTAGGCCTTCACAGCGGCAGCAGCAGAGTAGCACAGGGAGAGGAACCCTTCCACCTCCCTGTTAGGGAGATTTAACGTTACCTGGGCTTGTACCTTCTCATATAATTGTCCTGGCAAAAAGGCACGGCAAGAGTTGGTAACAAGAAGATACCCCATGTGACTTTATTGGTACAAAAGCACTTGGGAAATGGGGTTAATACCACACAGTCTCATGAGCTATTCACCTGCTTGCAAAGGGTTAATGCTAATCAATGAGACCAGCAGGTGGTGTATGGGTCACGCATTAATGGGGATCTGTATCCAGTGGCTGAAGGATGACTGATTCCTTGATAAACAGTTCAGAGGAATAAATCTCTGATATCAATAGCTCCTTCCTTATTCTCTAGGGTGGCAGATGGTCTCTGAATTTGGGAAGTTGGAAGAGAGATCTCAGCAGGTCCGTGGCAGGTAAGAAGATAATGGAGTGCGCTGGTGTTTTGTTTGGTAGTAATAACCGCGTGAGGCTCAGCAGGTTTCTGATGGAGTGGATGGACGAACGCTCTGCAGGGGTCAGGCAGTGGAGGTGTGGGAGCAGTTTGGGCTTTTGGCAGCAAAAGGCACATAGAGGTGGGATTAATTTCTCAGTGTAAGGCTGGTAAAGGGAACGGGTAGTGAGGGAAAGCTGAACATCCCAGCACCCCATGGCAGCAGGTCTCTGATTCTCTGCGTTCCTCAGGCCACCTTTTGCTGTTTTGACATGATGTGGCCCACATAAGATGTAATCAGATCATCCATTTTATAGCCCTGAGGAGAGGAAATTAAAAAGACCAATGTGATATTTACACTTCTATGTGCACATATAGTAGCTTTGAGCAAGTACCCCACCCCAGTCAGACAGTCTACGGTCTAACCACCTCTCACTCCCGCATACAAGCCTTCTGCTGTTCTGCAACCTCTCTCTGGAGTTCCCTACCACGCTTCATCAGACTCTCCCCCAGCAGTCACACATTTAAAAGCTCCCTGCAAAGTCAACTTTTAAATGAAGCCTATCTGGCAGCTCCCTATACACACTCCCTATGCACGTATACGCACTCCCTATACACATACACTCCCTATACACATATACACGCACTCCCTATACACATATACATACTCCCTATACACATATACACACTCCCTATACACATATACACGCACTCCCTATACGCACTCCCTGTACACACTCCCTATACACGCACTCCCTATACACATATACACACTCCCTAACCCAAAAGGGACCAGGTTTGTGGCCACACCAAGCCCCACCCTGAGGCACACTCAGTTCCCCAATGAGCAGCCACTTTACCCTTTGTTGTTTTAACTTCCCCTTATTCCCGCTAGAGTGTGAGCTCTCAGGATCAGGCCCCTCGTTACTGTCTGTATCTGTTTGCGCTTGTTTGTTCTTATTTCTGTTTGTCATTGAAATCATTATTTCCCCCATTGCTCCGCGCGGCGGAATGTGCAGGCGCTTAATAAATAATAATAACTGGGGACACCGGCTCCTCCATAGTCAGTGTCCTTGTGAAGCAGCCTTCTCTTTGTCAGAGAAGGGCTTTATTGACATGAATGGAGCTGAAATATTCCCAAGCAAGGGGAGGACAGCTTCACAGCTTAATAAATAGGGGTCACAGTGAGGTCAACAGACTTCCCAAGGTTATGTACAGCTGGATATGGTTGTCAAACCAGGGACATCCATCTTAGGCCTGGTCTCGAACCACAAAGCTATAACTCCTCCTTAGATACAACACACTCCTTTATAAAGGTGATGTAAGGGTTCCGGTGGCCTTCCAATAAGTCAAGATGGGGACACCTGAAACATGTTTGCCAGCATGAAGCTGTTGGTGTCATCATGTAGTTTCAATGATTATGCAATTGGTTTCTTTACTATGTGATGTAAATTACGTGATGGAGAAAACCATGTGACAAATCACTGCATACATGAGACAACTGCAACGTTCTACAAGCTCCCACCCGCTCGACCCACTCGGCATGCATTGGATGAAGAGGAAGAACCTTGCTGAATGACATTCTCCCTTCCCACCCCATCCGTAGGGCAGATAAGAGGAAACAGAGGCATCAGGAGCACTTTGAAGGGCGTAGAAGGTTGAGATTGGACAGCAGTAAGACAGACACTGTGGGGACATGATAATGAGATTTCTCTTCGAGTTACAATTTGCCAATATCTTCATTTCCCCCAAAGATGTTATTATATAGTCATCAAGATTCAACATTTTGAAAATATTTGCACCTGGATTGAAAACTGGTTATTAAAGGATAAAAAACAGAGGGTTGTCATAAATGGAACTTTTTCAGGTTGGGCTAAAGTCGTGAGTGGAGTACCTCAGGGATCGGTACTGGGACTCCTGCTTTTTAACTTGTTTATTAATGGCCGTGAAGTTGGCATCGAGAGCAAAGTCTCCATCTTTGCTGATAACACTAAATTGTGTAAGGTAATAGAATCAGAGCAGGATGTAATTTCTCTCCAGAAGGACTTGGAGAGACTGGAAACGTGGGCAGGTAAATGGCAGATGAGGTTTAATGGAGATAAATGTAAGGTTATGCATTTGGGAAGCAAGAATAAACAGGCGACTTATAAATTGGGGGAATCCTTGATGGAGAAGGATTTAGGAGTGCATGTAGACAGCAGGTTTAGCAATAGTGCCGAAAGTCATGCAGTAGCTGCAAAGGCAAACAAGATCTTATCTTGCATTAAACAGTCAATGGATGGAAGGGAAGTAAACATAATTATGCCCTTTTATAAAACATTAGTAAGACCTCACCTTGACTATGGAGTACTGTTTTGGGCACCACTCCATAGAAAATACATAATGGAATTAGAAAAAGTGCAGGGAAGAGCCACCAAATTAATAAAGGGGATGGATAATCTGATTTAGGAAGAGAGGCTAGCTAAATTAGATTTACAGGTATTTACATTAGAAAAGAGGCGTCTAAGAGGGAATATGATAACTATATACAAATATATTCGGGGACAGTACAAAGAGCTTTCAAAATAACTATTCATCACAAGGGCAGTACAAAGGACTTGGGGCCATACCTTAAGGTTGGAGGAAAGGAGATTTCACCAGCAACAAAGGAAAGGGTTCTTTACAGTAAGGGCAGTTACAATGTGGAATTCATTATCCATGGAGACTGTGATGGCAGATACAATAGATATCTTCAAAAAAGGTTGGACTGGTTCTTACCAGAAGGGATTGATCTCAGAGATCTATAGGGGGTTAGAGTCAACATCGGAGAACCCAAGCCACGCATATATGCAAAAGTGGTGTGCAGAACTCAACCTACAACTAGATATAGAGGATTGGAAGGACGTCTGGGAGGCAGACGCCAAGACCTCAATTTGCACGATCACAAAAGAAAATATTTACAAAATTCTATTTCAGTGGTACTTAACCCCGAGTAGACTGAGCCAGATCTTCCCCGGCACGCCAGATCTGTGCTGGAGGGGATGTGGTCAAAGAGGAGACATGGCCCACATTTGGTGGTCATGCCTAGAGATCCATGGGTTCTGGTCTAAGATCCAGAAACTGCTCTGTGAAACCTCGGGGCAGGAAATTCCCCTGGACCCTCTGACCTTTCTGTTGGGAAAACAAGTTGAAGGCCTCCCCGCTCCCCTAACTAAACTTATCTCAGCCATCCCAACTGCTGCGAGGTGCTCTATCGCAGCTGCTTGGAAGCAGATAAAAGCACCCTCAAAAAATACGGTCACTAAAAGAATTACCACGGTTATGACCATGGAAAAACTTAAGGCCTTGCTCACACGGAAAATCCCCCCAGTTCTACAACACCTGGGGGCCCTGGCTAGACGCAGAGGCCCAACTTTCCCATAAACAAGCACTCAAACCAGTTGGCCCCTCCAGCGAGAGAAGGTCGAAAAGGAGTCCGCCACCCCCCCCCCCCCCCCCCCCCCCCCGCCCCCCCACCTTTCCTCCCCCCCCTCTGTTTGTCAACCACACTAACCCGCCTCCCCGCCCCTGTCCCCCCCCCCCCCAACAAAAAACAAAAATGCTTTATTGGATTCAATGACTGTACTCTATCTATATGTTATGTGCATACGAACGCAATGTATCTGTATATGTTCCCTGTTTGTTTCCAATAAAGGAAAAAGATTGAAAAAATAAATTAAAAAAAGGTTGGACATCTTTTTAGATGGGAAAGGTATACAGGGATATACCAAATAAGTAACCATGGGAAGGAAGCTGATCCAGGGAGTAATCCGATTGCCAATTGTTGGAGTTAGGAAGGAATTTATTTTTCCCCTTATGAGATACCATTGGATGATATGTCACTGGGGTTTTTTGTTTGCCTTCCTCTGGATCAATAAGTAAGTATAGATATAGGATAAAGTATCTGTCGTCTAAATTTAGCATAGGTTGAACTTGATGGACGTACGTCTTTTTTCAACCTCTATCTACTATGTAACTATATAACTATGTAACTAAGTAACATCTGTTTATGCAGAGAACACACAAAGGGTTTCTATAGCACCCCCTAATCTTGTCACAGTTACTGTGTGTTAATGAGTGTTCCACTTTAGTGTGCTAGCATTACTGTGTTAGTATGAGTGCTGAGTGCCCAGTAACACGTGTGAGTGTGCCACTGTGCATGCTGTCACTATGTCAGACAGTGTCCCTTACCAGTGAGGTTTCACACAGGATCTTGTTGTCACGTACAAGGTTCCCAGTTGACATCTGGAAGTACGTGTTCCCACTATTCCAGCGAGAGATCTTGTTGAAGGGATGAGTGACCAGCAGCTCCTGCAGAGAGAGGAGAACGAGACCACCTTATGGTAGAAATACCTTTTTAATGAACCAACGTGTACGTTCCTTATAGATTTCACAAGTCTCAAATGTGCCAGCAGAGAATTGTGACGTGTTGAAAAGCACAAACAACCACACATTGCTCCATGGCAAATGTATCTAGTTTTATCTAGGAATAATACTGCTATATTACATATTTACACTGCAGAATACTATACACACACAAAAGCCTCCGTTCCCCACATGGATTTTGTTTATAAAAATGTTACCTGAACCGGGCCCCTCAGAGCTTATCCGTTTTTGACACAAAAGTGCAGTCTTGGCCGCGAGGTCACCAATAGATAACGTTGCAGCTTTTCTATTGGCCGCCAGGCTGAGCCCTGAACCAGCCGCCATTTTGTGTCCAGCAGGCACCTATTCTGCCCAGTGCTGGAGCAGGGGAACCAAAGGGCCCCCAGATGCTTCAGCAGCACAGAGGCGCTCCGGGGGGGCCACCCAGTTTAGGTAAAATAATAACATAAACCCATAAAAACAAAAAACGAGCACACACACACAAAAACATATAAATATATATACATAGTTAGCACCGAATAAATTAGTTCTTCAGTGTTCGGTGATACCTTTTTTATTTGGACTAACAATTTATGTCATAGGACAAGCTTTCCAGAGTTCTCCTCTCTTCTTCAGGTCACAATACTGATTACCAACCTGAGGAAGAGAGGATAACTCTCGAAAGTTTGTCCTATGACATAAATTGTTAGTCCAAATAAAAAAGGTATCACCTAATACTGAAGAACTCGTTTATTCTGCACTATCGCAACTGGACTAACACGGCTATTTTCTGCTTTATATATTGTATTGTATGTCTTTATATTGTACGATTAATGTACACAGCGCTTCACAGCAGTAATACACGTGACAATCATATAAATAGCAAATAATATAAATAACAGGTCATGGGAATAAGTGCTTCAGACATAAAAGTAACATTAAGGAAAAGGAGTACCTGCTCCTAGTTAGATACAGACACATGAACATATACATAGATATACACATATAGTACACACACATAAACATACACACACATGAACATGTGCATAGATATACACACAGATAGTATATACACACACGCACGCATAGATATACACACAGATAGTATATAGACACACGCACGCATAGATATACACACAGATATAGTATACACACACACACACACACACACACACACACACACACACACACACACACACTGCTTACAAACTACACATATAACTTGACACGGCAGTAAAGGCACACAGATTTCTCTACCATACAGTACATATATAGTTAATGCACATACTGAGCGGCCGTGTGCCCTCGCTCGTAATGACTTGCCTTTGTCTTGGATGATAAGCGACACTCCGTATTTGTTGATGGCGATCAGCACAATGTCAGGGAATCCAGCTGGGAGGATTTGCTATGAGACAGCGATGCAGAGAGTTACATTACAGCTCACGTCTCATTGCATGCAATGTACAGGAGAGCCGAAGGATACAGGACACATCACCTACTGCACACAACAATCCCTGCAGGTGTCTGGTGGCAGATTGTCCCGTCTGTGTACTGTCCACCCTGCGGTCCCAGGCACACAATCAGCCGAGGACGTCTCTATCTCTGTGTCATCAGGCTGAGCCACCACCGGCTCAAATGAATATCTATTTACTAAATCTACCGGCTGCAAAACGGGCCAAAACCAGTGAAAAACCGTGCCATAATTTATCAAATAATGTGAATCCTACTGAAAGTAATGGGTGCCATTCCTTAGATAAATCTGCTGCAACTCTTTGTCTTTGCCTGCGCCTCCTCCTCCCCCCCTATCCATGGTGTGCTTACTTAGGTGTCCAGTGATGGACTGGACTGTTCCTTTATTTGGACACTGTCCAGTAAAAATGAGAGTAATATACTGGACATGTATGTGTATACCGATATTACCTCTCTGGGCGTGTAGTGTATACCCTATTACCCTCCTGGGTGTGTAGTGTATACCGGTATTACCTCTCTGCGTGTATGTGTATACCGGTATTACCTCTCCTCGTGTATGTGTATACCGGTATTACCTCTCTGGGCTTGTATGTGTACACCGGTATTCCATCTCTTGGGCGTGTATGTGTATACCGGTATTACCTCTCTGAGCGTGTATGTGTATAACCGGTATCACCTCTCTTGGGCGTGTATGTGTATACCGGTATTACCTCTCTGGGTGTTGATTTGAATACCGGTATTACCTCTCTGGACGTGTATGTGTATACCGGTATTACCTCTCTGTCGTGGGCGTGTATGTGTAACCGGTATACCTCTCTGAGCGTGTATGTGTTACCGGTATCACCTCTCTGGGCGGTATGTGTATACACCGGTAGACCCTCTGGGTGTGTATGTGTATACCGGTATTACCCTCTGGCGTGTAGTGTATACCGGTATTACCCCTCTGGGTTGTGTATGTGTATACCGTAATTACCTCTCTGGTCTTGTATTTGCGTATACCGATATTAACCTCTCTGGGGGGTATGTGTATAACCGGTATTACTTCTCTGGAGCGTGTAGTTGTATACAGGTATTCACCGGGTCTCTGGGCGTGTATGTGTATACCAGTATTACCTCTCTGGGCGTGTATGTGTATACCGTGTATTAACCTCTCTGGGCGTGCATGTGTATACCGGTATTACCTCTCTTGCGTGTATGTGTTATCCGTATGACCCGCTCTGTTGAGTGTATGTTTTCTACCGTATTAATCCTACCTCTCTGGGCGTGTATGTGTGTACTGGTATTACCCTCTCTGGCTGTATGTTTATACCGGTATTACCATCTCTGGGCGTGTAATGTGTATACCGTATTACCGTCTCTCTGGGTGTGTATGTGTTATACCGGTATACATCTCTGTGCGTTGTATGTGTATACGGTATTACCTCTCTGGGCGTTATGTTTATGTACGTTATTACCTCTCTGACGTTGTGTATGTGTAACCGGTATTACCTCTCTTGGGCGTGTATGTGTTATACCGGTATTACCTCTCTCTGGGCGTGTATGTGTATAACGGTATACCGCCTCTTCTGGGGCGTGTATGTGTATACCGGTATTACCTCTCTGGGCGTGTATGTTGTATACCGGTATTAACCCTGCTCTGGGTGTTGTATGTGTTATACCGGTATTACCCCTGACTGTGTATGTGTATACCGGTATTACCTCTCTGGGCGTGTATGTGTATACCGGTATTACCTCTCTGGGCGTTATTGTGTATACCGGTGATTACCTCTCTGGGCGTTGTATGTGTATACCGGTATTCTCTCTCTGGTGGCGTGTATGTGTATCCGGTATTACCTGCTGGGTGTGTATGTGTATACCGGTACGGCTTCTGGACTTGTATTTATCCTATTATACCTCTCTGGACGTTGTATGTGTATACCAGTATTACCGCTCTCTGGGCGTGTATGTATACCGGTATTACCGTCTCTGGCGTGTATGTGTATCCGGTATACCTCTCTGGACGTGTGTGCAGTGTTCGACAAACCCTTACTTTGCTCGCCCCGGGCGACTGGATTTAAACCCCCGGGCAGTAAATATTGGCCCAAGCAGCACACGTTTGGTATTAGGTGGCGAGTATATTTTTTTGTGTGGGAGTATATTTTTTGGGATTTGTCAACCACTGTGTATGTGTATACCCGGTATTACCTCTCTGGGCGTGTATGTGTATAACTCGCGGTATTACCACTCTGGCGTGTAAGTGTATACGGTATTACCTCTCTGGGAGTGTATGTGTATACCTTTATTACCTTCTCTGGCGTGTTTATGTGTATGCGGTATTACTGTCTCTGGCGTGTCGTTTGTGTGTACCAGTATTACCGTCTCTAGGCTGTATGTGTATACCGGTTATTACCTCTCGGGCGTGTATGTGTATACTGGTATTTCACCTCTCTGGGCGTGTATGTGTATACTGGTATTACCTCTCTGGACGTGTAATGTGTATACGGTATTACCTCTCTGGGAGTGTATTGGTATACCGGTATTACCGTCTCTGGGAGTGTATGTGTATACCGTATTACCTCTCTGGGCGTGTATGTGTATACAGGTATTACCTCTCTGGGAGTGTATGTGTACCGTATTCCCCTCTCTGGGCGGTATTGTGTATACCGGTATTACCCATCTCTGGGAGTGGTAGATTGTATACCGGTATTACCTCTCTGGAGTGTAATGTGGTATACCGGGGTATTACCTGGTCTCTGGGCGGTTAATGTGTATACAGTATTACCTCTCTGGGAGTGTATGGTGTATACCAGTATTACCGTTCTCTGGGAGTGTATGTGTAATACCGGTTATTACCCTCTCTGGGCGTGTATTGTATACGGTATTACCTTCTGGTAGTGTATGTGTATAACCGGTATTACCTCTCTGGGATGTATGTGTATAGTATTACCTCTCTTGGTGTATGTGTATACCGGTATTACCTCTCTGGGAGTGTATGTGTATACCGGTATTACCTCTCTGGGAGTGTATGTGTATACACGGTATTACCCTCTGGGCGTGTCTTTTGTATACCGGTTTAACGTCTCTGGGCGTGTATGGTGTATACCGGTATTACCTACTCTGGGCGTGTATGTGTAATACCGGTATTACTCTCTGGGCGTGTATTGTGTATACCGGTATTACCTCTCTGGGGCGTGTCTGTTACCTGTTTACTTACCTCTCTGGTGCGTGTATGTGTATACTGGTATTACCTCTACTGGCGTGTATGTGTATACCGGTATTACCTCTCTGGCTGTATGTGTATACCGGTATTACCTCTCTGGGAGTGTATGTGTATACGTTACCTGCTGGGGGTATGATACCGGATTACCCTCGGGAGTGTGAAGGTGTTACCGATTATACCTCTCTGGGTGTGTATGTGTTACCGGTATTACCTCTCTGGTGCTGTGACCGGGTATTAACCGGCAGCCTCTTGGGTGTGTACTGTGTATAACCGGTATTACGCTCTCTGTTCGTTTTGTATGTGTATCCGTTACCTCTCTGGTGTGTATTGTTGTACCGGATTCCTCTCTGGGCGTTTTGATGTATACCGGTATTACCTCTCTGGTGGTATTTGTGTACAACGTGTATTACCCTCTCTGGGAGTGTGTGTATACCGTATTAACCCGCTCTGGGCGTGTATGTGTATACCGGTATTACCATCTCTGGGATGTATGTGTATACCGGTATATAACCTCTCTGGGAGTGTATTTGTATACACGGTATTACCCTTCTCGTGGGATGTTATTTATACCGGTATACCTCTCTGGGCGGTATGTGTATACCGTATTACCACCGTCTCTGGGTGTATGTGTAATACCGGTATTACCTCTCTGGGAGTGTATGTGTATACAGGTAATTAGCCTCTCTGGGAGTGTATGTGGTATACCGGTATTACACCTCTGGTTGTGTGTGTTACTGGTATTACCCTCTCCTTGGCGTGGTATGTGTATACCGTATTACCGATCTCTTGGTGTGTGATTGTATAGCGTATTACTCTCCGTGTTACGGTATTACCGTCTCTGGGAGTGTATGTGTTATACCGGTATTACCTTCTCTGGGTGTGTATGTGGTATCCCGGTTGTACCTCTCTGGGCGTGTATGTGTTCCCGTATTACCTCTCTGGAGTGTATGTTGTATACCGGTATTTACCTCTCTGGAGTGTATGTGGATACCGTATTACCTCTCTGGGCGTGTATGTGTATACCTGTATTACATCTCTGGGAGTGTATGTTGTATACCGGTATTACCTCTCTGGTGTGGTATGTGTAATACCGTGTATTACCTCTCTGGGCTCTGTATGTGTATACCGGTATTACCTCTCTTGAGCGTGTATGCGTATACCGTATTACCTCTCCTGGGCGTGTATGTGTATACCGGTATTACCCTCTCTGGGCGTGTATGTGTATACCGTTATTACCCCGTCTCTGGGCGTGTAATGTGGTATACAGGTATTACTCTCTGGGAGTGTAGTGTGTATACCGGTATTACCTCTCTGGAGTGTATGTTATACCGTATGTACCTCTCTGGGCGTGTATGTGTATACCAGGTATTACCGCTCTGGGAGTGTATGTGTATATCCGGTATTACCTCTCTGGGCATGTATGTATATACAGGTATTACCTCTCTTGGAGTGTATGTTGTATAACCGGTATTACCTACCTCTCTCCTTGGGTGTGTGTGATACGTATTACCGTACACGTCTCTGGGAGTGTAGTGTATACCGGTATTACCTCTCTGGGCGTGTATGCGTATTACCGATATTCTAACCTCTCTGGGTGTGTATGTGTATACCGGATTACTTCTCTGGCGTGTATGGTATACGGTATTACCCCTCTCTGGCGTGTATGTGTATACCCAGTATTACCTCTCTGGGCGTAATGTGTATACCGGTATTACCTCGCTGTGCGTGTGCATGTGTATACCCGGTATTACCCTCTGGGCGTGTATGTGTATACCGTATTACCCGGAAAAAGGAAAGGAAACGAAGAAAGGGGGAAGAAACGACGCTAACATACACGCCCAGTAGAGTACTATTCCCCGGTATAGCACTTTATGAACGCGTGACCACCAAGGTAATACAAGAGACAACTTAAACGCAAAAAAGAGGGGAAGAATCCATTGGGAAGAAAACCAAGAAAAGAAATACAAGAAATCAGTCTAGGAGGGGAAGAATTGGCGGGGTATGTCAACTATAATAGTATAACACCCCAAATGAGTATGAAGACACTCAAGCAACCAATACACGCACAGAGAGGAATACCTGGTCTATGCTCTCTGCACATCGCACCGCACAAAAGAGTCCTCTGTGGGCTGTTTAAGGTGGATATAACCCAGTTATTAAACCGAAAATACCCGGGTATAATACCAACAAAATCTACTTCCACCCCCCCAGAGAGGTACATCTAGGGCGTGTACCTGGTTTATAGAAAAAAACCCACCTACATCAGCCCAGAGAGAGTACATCCGGGAGACCATCATAACTCCCAGATGCCATGGAGTAATTACCACCTGTATAACATCTCTGGGTATGCTGTCGGCCCTAGTAGAGGTAAATACCGTATTATAACCGGCTCATGACAAACCGCCAGAGCAGGTAATCAAACCAGTAGACTACATACACGGCCCAGAGAGGTATACATACCGGAATATACACTAAACAAAAACACCCAAAAAATAGGAATCTCGTGCGGATCGTATTGTGTTATCACACTCCGGCTAATTACCAACAGTCTCTGGCAGTCTACTGTGCTTGTATGTGTAAGAAACGTTATGTACAAACCCCAAGGTCATCATGGACACGTTGTATGTTGGACACAGCTATTACCACTTCATTACCCAACATCACTCATCTCCCCTATTAAAGCACCACTCCTTCTTGACATACCGCTCCCAGAAGATGCTCCCTGTAGACCCACTCTCTGGGAGATCCGTCCTGCCATTATTACCTCTCATGGGTCGTGTATGTGTTATACCGATATTCCATCTACTGGGCGTGTATGTGTAAACGGTATCATACCAATACCAATTCTCCAATTATTTTTAGATAACCAGAACATCTATACCATCTTATAAACCACAGAGACGGTAAAGACATAGCATCCGAGTTACATATACAGACATACCCTGTCCCAGGAAGGAGAAGGGTAATAACCGGTAAATAGGGTGAAAAAAAGCAAAGCAAGAACTAACATACACTTCCCCTAGGAGTTAGATACTGGTACTCAACACCATACCCTCACATCCCATAGAGTGTAATCCCGTATAACACACAACACGCCCAGAAACAATAAGATGTAATAGCCCGATCCCAACAATACACTGCTCTCTTACTCCCACTAGCGACAGGTTCATTCAATACGCCGTTTATGAAATATCAAAACCCATACACTTACACACACACACACACACCCATGCATACACACACACACATGCATACACACACACACACACACACACACACACACCCACACACACACACACACACACACACACACACACACACACACACACACACACACACACACACACACACACACACACACACACACACACACACTGCTTACAAACTACACAGATAACTTAGACACGGCAGTAAGGGCACACAGATTTCTCTACCATACAGTACATATAGAGTTAATGCACAGTACTGAGCGGCCGTGTGCCCTCGCTCGTAATGACTTGCCTTTGTCTTGGGATGATAAAGCGACACTCCGTATTTGTTGATGGCGATCAGCACAATGTCAGGGAATCCAGGCTGGGAGGATTGCTATGAGACAGCGATGCAGAGAGTTACATTACAGCCTCACGTCTCATTGCATGCAATGTACAGGAGAAGCCGAAGGATACAGGACACATCACCTACTGCACAACAATCCCTGCAGGGGTCTGGTGGCAGAGTGTCCCGTCTGTGTTACTGTCACCCTGCGGTCCCAGGCACAATCAGCCGAGGACGTCTCTATCTCTGTGTCATCAGGCTGAGCCACCGGCTCAATGAATATCTATTTACTAAAATCTACCGGCTGCAAAACGGGGCCAAAACCAGTGAAAAACCGTGCCATATTTATCAAATAATGTGAATCCTACTGAAAGTAATGGGTGCCATTCCTTAGATAAATCTGCTGCAACTCTTTGTCTTTGCCTGCGCCTCCTCCTCCCCCCGTATCCATGGTGTGCTGACTTAGGTGTCCAGTATTGGACTGGACTGTCCTTTATTTGGACACTGTCCAGTAAAAAATGAGAGGTAATACTGGACATGTATGTGTATACCGATATTACCTCTCTGGGCGTGTATGTGTATACCCGTATTACCTCTCTGGGTGTGTATGTGTATACCGGTATTACCTCTCTGGGCGTGTATGTGTATACCGGTGTATGTGTATACCGGTATTACCTCTCTGGGAGTGTATGTGTATACCGGTATTACCTCTCTGGACATAGTGACCTGACCGGCTTGTGGGGGCCGCGGGATTTCCCAGAGCAGGGAGAAAACAGGGCTGCCGCGAGGGGGCTGGGCAGCTTCCTCCATCCTGATTGGCTGCTGCTGGGTAAATCAGCCAATCATGAAGAAGGTATCAGGAGCCTGGGGGAAGGGGGGTGGGGTGGCGCCAAGGAAAGGAGAAAACAGCATGGAGTGGTGAGAGAGGGGTGTGTGTGTGTGTCCAGCACGTCGCACCTTTCACCATTGTGTCTAGTATTTTTGGAGAACCAACTTCTACTGTATGCATTGCCAGCACTGCAAACTACACTATAATGTATCACAATGTCACACAACAGCTGCACTGACCTTGACCTCAAAGAATGCCGACCCGAATGTTGGCCAGCGGCTGATGTGCTTCAGGAAAGCCACTTTAGCCTCATCCACTGTTCTGCTCGCATGCTTGTTATAGGCGGAGGTGATGTTCTGTGCAGGAGGAGCGAGCAATTACACATCTCTCTAGGTATCAGGCGTATGCACAGATGACTTATAGACTCACGTAGAGCTGCATTTGTACACGTTTTGAATGGTTTGGTTTAGAACTGGGAAACATGCAGATATCCGTATCAGGCATCCCCGGAGAAGACGGTCACATTGTGTGTAATTCCACGAGAAATCACAGGTATGGGAAACGGCATTACTGAATGGTCACATTTGAAGGTAACTCTCATAACTTGGCCTTTTGTGGAGTTTGTAAAATAATTATATTAAATATAACAATATTCTTAGTTTGTGCTGGTATTTAGTTGCCTGTTCTCTAGGAAAGTAACTGATTAGCTGGAAGGGGACATTTGGTTTCCGCCGTTTTGCCGCAGACGGACTCTTCGCTGCATCAAATCTGCCGCTGGAATCCCCCCCGCCGGCCACTTCTAACATAAGTGTTACTGGTTAGGGTAGGGGCTTAATTTAAGGGGCTATAGCGGTTGGGGTAGGGCGTTAATTTAAGGGGTTTTAGGGTAGGGCCTATGGTAGGGGGTTTAGGCACTTACCTTAGTGGTGAAGCGACCGGTGACGGAAGATCTCAGCGGCAGGGTGTGTTATGGCAAAGCGCCGGCGGCCATTTGGCCACGACCAAATATCCCTGACCGCTGATCAGCACTTTATTATAATCAATGATGCCTTATTGATTTGTTTATGCTTATTCAAAAATAGCTCTAGTAGCTGTAATGCTCTGGGAGGGTAGTGTGTAGATTGTAGATCTATTGTAGGTTATTATACATTTATGCAATTATAATTCACAGAGCTGTTAACATCTCATAGGTCTCTTCTTCATGTGCACTCATGTACAGATGACTAAGAGACCTGTGAGGTTTCTAAAGCCCATTACATGCTATTTCAGCTATGAAGAATTCTTGTAGGTAGCACAGTGTAGGGCAAATCTGGACTGTAAAAAGAAAGCTAAGTGTATTAGTAAGCAATCCAACGTCCATACACTTCAAATAACCAGCACAGTGAATGTGAAGTAAATGAATTCCTGACGTGGATAAACCGCGTTCCACAGCGCGGCGGGATCAGGTGGATGCTGTCTATAGGAAGCCATCATTAATGAGAGTGCATCCAGCACACAGTTACAGATTCATTCTTTATATGAGTCCCACCATTCCTCACACAATGTTATTAGCTGATCACTCCTTTGTATTAGTTGATGGTTGTTTGTTTGAACTGATCAGGTATTGGATAACTTATTGCTCATTGATTACATGTCACTTAACAGTTTATGCTCTAACAAGCATAGCCAGTCATTGGTATGAGTTACTGAGCACACAACAAGCCTTGGATTGCAGGGTATCATTAGTTACCGCTAGCAGTGTTTAATTGCTATGTAGTTTGTGAGAAGTAGCCGAGTACCGGCACGCACCTTCTTCCATTCCTCCGGAGTAGTGAGGCGCAGTAGATACTCTGGCACCAGGTCCCGCAGGTTTTTATTGAGGGTGGCAAGATGGGAGCGGTCGTTGTTATATTGCACTTTGTACATCAAGCCAGCTAATTGCACAGCATCTTCCAGAGAGCAGCGGTGATAGCCACGCATGTACTTGGGGAGCTCCTGAATTTGGGAGGGCATCAGTAATGTATAATGAGCAAAATGCAAGACCCCCCAATCCTATTCCATTTACCCAACATCACGGTCCTCTGACACTGACACCTCTTTATTTTTCAAGCACCCACATCTTCAGCGAGTAATACTAGAAAAGTCAGACCTTAGAAATATTGTTAATCATCAAGTGGTGTCTGGTGACAAGAAGACTTTCCCCAAGCCCTACTCAGAAGCCAGCTGTCAGTGAGACACCCCCGCCCCCCACACACACAAACACACAGCAGTAGTGCCCTGTCACAGTGTGCCCCCCCTCACACACACACACCAGCCGTGCCGTCACAGTGTGCCCCCCCCACACACACACACCAGCCATGCCCTGTCACAGTGTGCCCCCCCCCACACACACACACAACTCATAGCTCCCTTCTGTCTGTGTCCCTGTGTCACCCTGCGGGGGGAGGGACAGACTCATAGCTCCCTTCTGTCTGTGTCACTGTCACCCTGCGGGGGGAGGGACCGACTAATAGCTCCCTTCTGTCTGTGTCACCTTGTCACCCTGCGACGGGAGGGACAGACTCATAGCTCCCTTCTGTCTGTGTCACTGTCACCCTGCAGGGGGGGGGGGAGGGGGGGAGGGAGAGCAAACTCATTGCTCCCTTCTGTCTGTGTCACCCTGCCAGGGGGAGGGGCAGACACTTAGCTCCCTTCTGTCTGTGTCACCCTGCAAGGGGAGGGACCAACTCAAAGCTGCCTCCTGTCTGTCACCCCCTGGGATGAATGTATATACAGGATATACAATATATTTCTGTTTTCACTAGGAGTTTCCTACTGGGGGAGGAGAGGAGTGGGGGCGGAAGGGGGTGTCTGTCCCTTCTTTCTCCCTGCAGGGGGTCTGTCCTGAGGACACTATGCTGGGGGAGGGGGGAAGGGGAGGGGGCAGGGCAGCTGGGGACAATGGGGGATGGGCAGTATTTGCACCGAACTGCCTCATTAACCTGTTCACTGCTGAGGTGGGGGAGAGCAGATGGTCTTTTGTGAGACAGAAAGGGAGGAGGCGTATCTTTATAATAATAGAGGGGGGGGGGGGACCCTCAGAGCTCGACCTCCGGCCTCTTATCTATGCACAGCCCTTGATATGCCTTCTCCTCCTTTATAAGAACACTTCCTCACAGCTATGATGTGCCCCTTCCTATGGGGTGAACCTCTGTTATAAGAACACCCCCTTTAAAGAACAGCGCCTCACAGGCCGCATTTGTATGGACGTACCACTGTTATAAGAACATCTCACATTCCTGACGGGCCCCTTCCTATGGGGAGAACCCCTGTTATAGCCCCCCCCCCCCCAGCATTATAAGAACATGTCCCTCTAATGGGGACGCTGTGGCCATGTTCTGCTGTGTGTATGCGGGGGGGGGGGGGGGGGGGGCAGTGATAGCAGATGTGAGTGACAGTCCCTCTCCCGTATCCCTCCCCTGCTCTCTCTATTATTCATCCCTCTCTTTGCACATACTACACATTGTTCTAACTTCACTCTCTTTCCCGGTCTCTCTCTCTGTCTCTCTCTCTCTCTCTCTCTTTCCCGGTCTCTCTCTCTCTCTTTCCCGGTCTCTCTCTCTCTCTTTCCCGGTCTGGGGGGGGGGGGGGGATGAAAGCGCGGGAAACAGGGAGAGGCGGAGGAAGAGGCGGAGCCTCCGGGACCGGTGGGGAAGAGAGCGGGAGATGTGCTGCTAACACTGTGAGCCCCGCTAATGTATGTAAACCCACCCCCTGTGTGTGTGTGTGTGTGTGTGTGTGTGTTTGTTTTTTTTGGACCTTTGGCCAGTCACTCCGCCTCAGGCCAATGAGAGGTGTGTGGGCGGGCCAAGGGGGTGGTGTGAGTGTGTGAGCCCAATGAGAGGTGTGCGGGGGCGGGCGGGCCAAGGGACCAATGAGATTGCCGCTAGGGACACCGGACATCCAGGCAGGCAAACATACAGTGCTTTCACTAATATAGTATAAGATACCCTGTTCACATATGTAACAATGTATTATTTGTCATCTTAACTCTGTGCCCAGGACATACTTGAAAACGAGAGATAACTCTTAATGTATTACTTCCTGGTATAACATTTTATAAATAAATATAGGACACACGAGCTCTCACAAGCAGGGCCAAATCACCTTTTGCATCTGTTTGCGTTCATCTGTTCTCATTTTGTATATCATTCAGTTTATGAATTGTACCGTGCTGCGGAATATGATGGCAATCTTATTATATATTTGTGAAAGCACTGTATGCCTGTCTGCATCTTTCTGTGTCCCTAGGGGAAATCTCATTGGTCCCTTGGGCCGCCCGCCCCCACACCTCTCATTGGCCTGAGGCGGAGTGACACACACACACACACACACACACACTCTGTTGCTTGGCCTCACTCTGTCTCCTAATGTGTGAGACTGTCTCCTAATGTGTGAGACTGTCTCCTGATGTGTGAGACTGTCTCCCAATGTGTGAGATTGCCTTCCAATGTGTGAGGCTGCCTCCCAATGTGTGAGACTGCCTTCCAATGTGTGAGACTGCCTTCCAATGTGTGAGACTGCCTTCCAATGTGTGAGACTGCCTTCTAATGTGTGAGACTGCCTTCCAATGTGTGAGACTGCCTTCCAATGTGTGAGACTGCCTTCCAATGTGTGAGACTGCCTTCCAATGTGAAAACAGTCTCACTCATTTGAAGACAGTTTCCCTCATTAGAAGGCAGTTTCCCTCATTAGAAGGCAGTTTCCTTCATTAGAAGGCAGTCTCCCTGGATTTGGAAGGTAGAATCACTATCAAGACATTCGATCAGATTAAGTCGGAATTTTTTAGATACCTCCAAATCCGGGAATTTTATAACAAACACACAGTACGGCCTCCATTGACGAATTTTGAAACGCTCTGTGTGCGAGGAACTGACACACGGGGACTAACATACAGGTTATACAGAGACGTGATTGGCTCAGGTTAAGACTACGCATGGAAACTTAGCTTTATGTCTCGGTGGGAGACTGTAACGCGTAGCTCACCACAAACGAAGCGCGACCGTGGTGCTGAGGTAGGGAATTGGTTAACGCCGACCCACAGCCACGCGGGCGCGCCTAGGATGTAGAGTAGTTGTTCAAGCCAGGTCAGGATTACAGATTGGAGAATAGTTAAGGTACTTGCCAGGTTCAGGAGCGGAGAGTTGCGGATCGTCAGAGTGCGTAGCCAGGTTCAGGATTGGAGAGTAGCGGATAGCTGGGGTACGTAGCCAGGTTCAGGATAGGAGAATATCGGATAGTTGGAGTACTTAGCCAAGGTCAGGACTGGAGACAGGAGAATGGTCATACAAGCCGGATCAGGAGTGGAGAGAAGCGGAGTCCAAGGTACTAGCAGGGTTCAGGCAAGAAGAGGTTAACAGGCAGGCAAGGCAATGTCTCGGGAACAAGAATGCAGCAAGGCATGGAGTCACACTGACTATGCTCAGCAAGGATAGAGCAGACTGAAGGTGTAAATAGGAGGAGTCTCCAATAGCCAGCCAGGGCGGAACCAGGAAGTAAATGCCGATAGGCTGCTGGTGCACACAGGTGTGCCCTATGATGCGGCCTAATCGGGGATGAGGGTGGAACTGCTCGCACACCGTCCCACGCGCGTCACGGATGCCAGGGGGCGGGGCTTGGAGCGCACGTCACTCCAACGCCGATTTTTGGGGCAAGAGGGGGCGAGACCAATCGCGCGCCGACCCGCGTATATCACAGAGGTCAGGGGGCGGAGCCGAGAGCACGGGTCATTCCCATGACGATCCTGACTTTCACCAGAGCGGGGGCGGGGCTTGAATCACGCGTCAGCAGGGAGGCTGGCCGAACGCACCCGTCGTGCGTCAGAGATGGGGGCAGGATCCGAATCCGCGAGCGGGGGATCAGGACGTGCAAGGTCCGCGCGCGCGTGCTGGGACCACAAAACCGCGCATCCTGAGTGTCCGTCATGGAAGGCTTGTTGGGGTCAGGAAACGGTCTGCGACTGCCAGGATGGCGAATCCTCACAGTTCCCCCCCCCCCCCTTTAGGAGTGACCTGCGGGCGACTCCACGATGGTTTCTCTGGAAATTTGGCATGGAACATACGGACCAGTTTGGCTGCGTGAAACCGGTGGCTCGGAATTTAGGATCTCTCCTCCGGGCCGAAACCTCTCCAATGCACCAGATAGTGTAGCGAACCTCTGGAGATCTTAGAGTCAAGGATGGATTGGATCTCGTATTCAGGTTGTCCTTGAACCATGAGGAGAGAGGTGGGGGCCACTGGAACTGAAAAGGCATTCTGGACCACCGGTTTGAGAAGAGAAACGTGAAATACAGAAGGAATCTTCATGGAAGGCGGGAGAGCGAGATGATATGCCATGGGTTGATCCTTTCGGAAATCGCAAAGGGTCCAAGAAATCTAGGTGCGAACTTCATAGAGGGTACCTTCAGCCTGATGTTCCTGGATGACAACCAGACCTTGTCGCCAGGTTTAAGGTCCAGAGCAGGTCTGCGATGGCGATCTGCCCGATTCTTTTGCCTATTGACTGCTTGCCTGATGTTGACCTGAATCTTTCTCCACAGGTCCTGTAAGGTTTTTATCCTGTCATCCGCCGCTGAGACCCCTGAGGAAGGTAAAACAAGAGGAAGAGTGGAAGGGTTGAAACCGTAATTTACGAAGAACGTCAACTCCAGGGTAGAGCTGCTTCGTGCGTTATTGTGGACAAATTCTGCCCAGAGTAAGAGTTCCGCCCAGTCATCTTGGGAATCCGACATAAAGCAACGTAGATACTGTTCAAGGGACTGGTTGGTATCCCGACGAGAAATGGAGGGCGATACCTAGCTGAAGACAAAACGCCCTGACCTCGGCAAGGCTTCCACAATTCTACTCCAATACCCGGTACCGGCAAGTATTCTCTACGTTACCTATCTCAGGCCTGGCAACACTTTACTCCACACTCTGGACGCGCTCCCTTTGCTGCGGGTGCGTGTATCCTTACTAACCCCTTCAGCACAGGGGACGGGTCTGGTCTGCGGGCAGCACCAGCGTAACAGAGACTGCCTTCTAATGAGTGAGACTGCCTTCTAATGAGTGAGACTGCCTTCTGAGTGAGACTGCCTTCTAATGAATGAGACTGCCTTCTAATGAGTGAGACTGCCTTCT
>WSYH01004073.1:36216-57747 GCA_036426205.1 Ascaphus truei
GCCTTCTAATGAATGAGACTGCCTTCTAATGAGTGAGACTGCCTTCTAATGAGTGAGTCTGCCTTCTAATGAGCGAGTCTGCCTTCTAATGAGCGAGTCTGCCTTCTAATGAGGGAGACTGCCTTCTAATGAGGGAGACTGCCTTCTAAAGCTGAGTCCATGGTCAGCGCTAAGGCGCTGACCTGTGCTGAGGCACGCGGACGCTTGTCAGTGAGCTCCTGCAGCCGCAATGAGAGCGGCTTTAGCAGAGGCTTGCGCACGCTTCCGCAGGCGTGCGTAGACGTAGCACTTAAATTTTTTTCCGTTTCGGCACTCACCGGAGCGCAGGGCTGGTCACGTGAGTGGCTCGCCCAATGAGGGCGAACCAGCTCCGTGACGTCACCGGCTCGCCCCCAACACACCCCCGGACGGCGCGCGAACTAAGGCCAGGGAAAGCACCCGCTTTCCCTCAGCCTCCGCGTGCCTCCGCACGGCTGGAGTCACCATGGACTCAGCCTAATGAGTGAGACTGTTTTTCATTGTGTGAGATTGTCTCTTAACTTTTTCCCCTCCTATCTATTTTCATATTTCCCTAATTCTCTACCACTCTCCTGCTCCCTTCTCCCTCCCTCACAACTTCTCTGTTTCCCACCACTCTCCTGTTCCCTCCTCACCCCTTCTCTCTCTCTGTTACCCCACCACACTCTCCCTTGCTCTCTCACTCATGATTCTCATTCCCTCCTCTCATACCCTCCCCCTCTCTCATCACTTCTCCCTCTCTGCTCCCTCCCTTTCACCTCCCCTCTCTCGCCTCTATCACCCCTACTCCATCCTGCCTCTCACCCCTTACCCCTCCCTCCCCTCCCTCCGCTGACGCTCTGCTTAATTTTCTGTCTGTTGGCTGAATCCTCACATCCATGTCACCCCCCCCCCCCCCCCCCCCCCCCACACCCCCCCCCCCCCCCCCCCCCCCCCCCCTTCCAATATCTCTGGGGAATCTGGTGTTCCTAAGGAAAGAGCAGGAAGAGCAGTAGAACGAGGGAGGGTGTGTGTGTGGGGGGGGGGGGGGGGAATATATCCCTATGTCCCCCTGGTGTATAAATATATCTATCAATTCCCCACCCACCAATATGTATCATGACCCCCCATATCCACCCCCAGAGTCCTGCAGAGCATCACTTAACCACTTCACTACCAGAGACCTGCAGGGTGGCAGTAGTATGTGTAGATGTGTGTCTATAGGTTGTGCTTGTGGAGTTGGGTGTGTGCTTATTGTTCTGTGTGTGCGAATCTGTACAGTTGCATGTCACTGTACATGTGTCTCTATGTGTGTGTATATAAAGATGGGCAACGCAAAGCACAACGGTTTTGCAATAATCTAATTTATTTTAATCCAGAAACATCACTTAGTTAAGTTATGGTGGGTAAAAAAATGTGTTATATATATATACACACACACACACATTTGAATTCTATGGTTTTACATATCAGGACATAATAACAATCATCTGTTCCTTAGCAGGTCTAAAAATTAGGTAAATACAACCTCAGATGAACAACAACACATGACATATTACACCGTGTCATGATTTAACACAAATAAATCCAAAATGGAGAAGCCATGTGTGAAAAACTAAGTATACCTTATGATTCAATAGCTTGTAGAACCACCTTTAGCAGCAATGACTTAAAGTAATTGTTTTCTCTATGACTATCAGTCTCTCACATCGTTGTGGAGGAATTTTGGCCCACTCTTCTTTACAACGTTGCTTCAGTTCATTGAGGTTTGCGGGCATTTGTTTATGCATAGCTCTCTTAAGGTCCAGCCACAGCATTTTAATCGGGTTGAGGTCTGGACTCTAACTGGGACATTGCAGCACCTTGATTCTTTTGTTTTTCAGCCATTCTGTTGTAGATTTGCTGGTGTGCTTGGGATCATTGTCTTGTTGCATGACCCAATTTTGGCCAAGCTTTATCTGTCGGACAGATGGCCTCACATTTGACTTTAGAATATTTTGGTATACAGAGGCGTTCATGGTTGACTCAATGACTGCAAGGTTCCCAGGTCCTGTGGCTGCAAAACAAGCCCAAATCACAACCTCTGATGTAGAGGGATGGAGAAAGAGCGGCAGGGGGGCATGAGAGATAAAGGGAGGGGGAGGAAGAAATAGAGGAATGGAGAGTGAGGGGGACATAGGGATGGAGAGGGGAAAATAGAGAGGGAGAGAGAAAGAGGGTGATAGATTGAGGGACATTACAAGTAAGAAAAAGAGAGGAGAGAGGTGAGAAAGAGAAGAGTCCGGACACTGACTGAGCTACATTACAGTCGAAGACTGAGCTGCTGATTGAGCCAGCTGCGCTGAAGCAGGTATATCCATAAAACCTGGCCTGTTGGTGGCACTTGAGAACTGAGTTTGACACCCCTCATCTAATGGTTGATGTGACGTTCTAGTCAACGTTCCTTATAATATCAATGTACACTTCTACAGCATTTCCCTTCTAAGTGCATTTACAATGGCTTAGGTGTAGATGAATCAAATGCCTTTTCAGAATGTATGAATCCTAAGATAAGTGGTGCGTATTCATTACTTGAAGAGATCACAACTTGGATGTGGTCCAATGTGTTGTACCCACTGGGAAATCCCACTGGTTCACTAGGCTGGGAAAAGTCCAGGGTCTATTGCAGCCCATTAGTTTGTATCTTCATAAAAATCTCATATGTAATTGGAAGTAGACTGATTGGTCTGTAGTTCTTGGGGGCTTTGTCTCCTTCCTTAAGGTTAAGGAGCATTGCTTCACTGTTCTTCAAGCAACCTGGAGAGAGCTTTGCAAGGTATTTCTTTTTACTCTTTCCCCAGCTTCTTTTAATATTTCAGTAGATATTCAATCTTCCCCGCTGGCCTTTCTATTCTTCAAGGATTTTTATTATTATTATCTTTTATTTGTATGGCGCCAACATATTACACTGCGCAGTACAATGTTGGAGGGAAGACAATAACATTGTATGACTAAAGAGTACATATATGTTAAGGCAAACGCAGACATTAGGAAGAAGGTCCCTGCCAGAAGGAGCTTCTACTTCTTCTGGAAGGACACATGGTTCATCAGTAGTGGTTTCTTCTCGAGCTTCATCTGCTTATATGAGGGCCTGCCTTAGGGCAAGGTGGTTGCCTTGGGCCCCGCACCTTCGGCGGGCCCTGCGCTCTCCCTCCCTCCTCCTGTTGGCGGCGCCAGGATTCAACTTCCGCCCTGGAGGAGGGAGCTACTGGAGGAAGCGCGGGGCCCCCACATCGGTGTGTGTGGGTTGAGAGGGGAAGGACGGGGGGTCTTACCTTCTCCGGAACAGCCCTCCTTCTGCAGCGTCGCATTGTCATGGCGACCCGATGTCAAATGCCGCTGCGACATCACATGACCACGCATTGCCATGACAACGTGATATCATATGATGCCGCGTTGCCACAACGACGCAATGTAACATGCCACCGTGATGTCATGACGCAGCTACGCTGCAGGAGGAGGGGCGCACTTCAAGGAATCGCCTGGGCCAGTAAGTAAGTACCCTTACCTACTTCTACCGAGAGTACCCCACTGCAAGCGTGCCACTTAGGCGCCGCAAAGGCTAACTCTGGCCCTTTAGTCCTCAACTCTCTTTATAATTGCTTTTAGTGTTGATCCATTGTTTTGTTTGAGTGCAATGATTTGCTTCTTCCCGATCATAAGTCGCTGCTTCGTCTTCTTTCAACTTTTGTTATCTTCAATAGTCTTCCTCACAATATCGCAGTAACATTGTTTTACATGTTCAGTTATACGCTTGTACAGCTCTGTATGTTGTTATTGTTCTCGTGCGGAACGATTGCTTGATTTTTTTTGTTGTTTCCACAGTAACTGCTTCATCTCATCTGCTATTTTCTTATCCTATTTTTTATTAGCCATTCCCCCAGTTTTCTCTGCGCTTTTAGCTATAATCTTCGTTCGTTTTTCATAATTCTTTGTTAAAGTGTGCCCATGCATCTGGAGCAAGCTGACATTATTTTTCAGCTCTAGCTTGAATTATTTGCTGTTACTCTTGAGGTTCTTGATGCTGATTGTTTTGTCTTCTTTTTAATCAATTTATTTCTTTGTATCTATGCATTTAGCTGGAATTTGTAGCAAACCAATGAGGGATCACTGCTTGTGTCAAAATGGTTGAAGACAGTGTTGTCAATTTCATCTTTGATTCCATTGGCTCCACTCCATGTCCATTCTCTGTTTGGATCCTTCTTGAAGACTTCATTCATGAGGTAGATGTTTTCACATTCTCCAAATTCCACCAATCTATCTCCATGTTCATTCCTTTTGCCGTTACACAGTCGTAACCATACTTACCAACTGATTCTTCATCTTTCTGCTGGGAACCAATCTTTGCATGAAAATCTTGAGGTGATCGTTGTTGTTAAGTTGGTTGATTTCATGGTACAGTAGAAGTCGTCTGCTTCATTGTCTGCGTGACTTGATGTTGGGGCATACACTTGGATTATTTGAAGCTTGTGTCTCTTTGTAAATTGGTGATGAATTGATTAATGATGATTCTGACTGCTCTTTCTCACGAGCTAAATGATGAAGCCTACTCCACTGATTCTTCCATTTTCTGTACCTCTCTAATATAGTAGGTGTTTTTGAGCTCAATGAGGCCTGTATTGTTTTCTTCCTAAGCCTGTCATGGTAGACCAGGTCTCTTATCACATTTATATTTCTGTGATCAGTCAAAAGGCAAAACAAGGTAGTGAAATAAAATGGGGTCTATTTGTATAAAACCTCGAAAATACACAAAACACAAAATACAGGAATATACACACTTACTGGGGTCTGGGGTATGCGATCTAGCCTTTCCTAGGTGCAGGGCGCCCGCTTGCAAGGGCTTACCTGATCGGAACCTTGTTCCGGATGTCCTGGACCGAGATTAAACAGAAACTCCTGACCGGGACCTAGTCCCGATACTCCTGGAACTGTTTTCAGACGGAACTCCTGACTGCTACGTTCTCAGATGAGAACTTGGTCCTCGCGTCTGACTTAGTCTGTCCTGGCTTCAAAACGAAGCCGGTTGCTCTGTTATTTGGGACAGAGCAACTTTGAAAAGCCCGCCCTAGCTTCATCGACTCAAGCCACCAAATCATCTGGTTCTCTGACTGGGGCTTCTCCTTACATATCCTCCACTGAGCTATGTTCAGCATGGGGGAAGGAGGAGCGACCAATCAGAGTGTGGGAATTTCTCCCCGCCAGCAAATAGAAACAGGGGACCGTCTCTTGGCTGATGTCAGAGGAGGGGGCATGTCAAGCCGGCTCGGGATGCGCCGTGGGCGGGACATATGAATCAACAAATGGGAAGCGCGCCGACATTCTGCCGCTTCCCATGGTCAACCCATTGCCACCTACTGGGCAGGCACCACTAAGTCCGACAGACTTAGCACCCCGACATCTATGCCCGTGCCTTTAGCCTTTAGCTAAAGGCGCAGGCATAGATGGGACCAGCCTGGGTGTGTACTGAGGTGACTGCACAGGATCTGCAGCGTAGCGGAGATTGAATCCAGTTTCTAATCCAGCGTAGTGGCATGGGTTCCCAGAAGCTGGCCCTAACGGGGAACGGAGTTCGCTACGTCTGCGGGGTCCATTGCGTGGCTCATGCAACGTGTAACGTTGCTGACTGCAAACAGGATAAGGACCCGCAGGGCAGAGGTAGGGTGTAATACACAGACCTTGGCCTGGGATCAGAGGCCTGGGATGCAAGGGAAATCAGGTACGTTCCCGAGGTCGAGGCAGGCTGCAGGCAAAGGGTAGCCAGGTCCGGTTCCGAGGTGTGAGGATTGTTGTTAGATCCCGCCCTCACGACAGGTCCCATGACGACACGGGTGACGTGCCACAGACCAGGGAAGCTACACACAAGCGCCGCGCCTCCAGACAGAGGGATACCTCCAGGTTCAGGCCTAGGCCCCGCTCCCGCGTCACATCCCGTGACGACACGGGTGACGCATCATGCCCGCAGGAAACCATGCACCGGCACCGCATCACAAAGCGCACGCGAGGGCAGGAAGAGCACACTAAACCAGGATCACCTGCACATGTGGCTCACTCTGCCTCCTTCCTCCCATTGGGTGCTTGCTACCGAGTGGCGGGTTCATGGTAATGTGTGGCAGCTGCTTGCTGGCTGCTCATTGGTCATCTGCCCTTTATATGCTCATTTGGAGATTGAAGGGGAGCACAACTCGATCAGTGGTATATATAAAAAAATATATAGTGCAACAACGTCTCTCTAATGTAATATTCAATTTCTGAAGACTTCTTTAGAATCAAGACTCACATTCTCTCTGATCATATAGGGCATGTTTCCCAAACTATGGCAATTAGATGCAGTGGGATGTGGTAAGCATCCGACCTCTCTCTGTGGTAAGATATCTTGGGGGTCATACCGGGATGTCACTCAGGATAATAGATGGATGACCATACATGTGTAGGAAAACGAGAAATCAAACATAGTGCGAACTGGTAATGCTACAAAACAATTTTATCTATTAAAACATAAGGATGTATGCTTACATCAATCAAAATATACTGTATCACAGGCACATAAAACAAGCTGATCCTGCTTCCAGGTTCTCACCCCCGTCCTCGGCTCAGATCTCAGCACCGCGAAACCGGAAGTGACGCGCCCAATCGACTAATGGGAAACGCGCCGACATTCTGCTACATTTCATGGTCAAACCATTGTCACCTACTGGGCAGGCTCCACTAAGGATGGCAGACAGAGTGTCCTTCCCTTAGGGGGTCTCTGTTCTCCGGACTCAGTATTCCGTCCTGCCCCGTCCACTTAGCACTCCGACACCCCTCAACATCCCGTCTCCTCTTTGAACTACGGACTCTATGCAGACTTGCTGGCACCTTAAGCAGATGCCCTGGCGGACTGCATAGAGCCTTATAATAAATGTAAAACACATTATAAAGTACACTTTAATATAGAATATACTTTGGGGAACCTTATACTTATACAGGAAATGGATTGGGGATATTTGGGCTCGAAATCCAGGAGTCTGGGGGACACTGGGTAGCCCCGGTGTAATTCACCTTGTGTACTGGCAAATCATGCCTGATCGCCATGGTAAATTAAACGACTACTGATAACTTTGGCCCCCGAACTCCTGCAAACAAAATAATTGCATTTCCACCCAAATATCCCACCTAAAACTGACACACAAGAAATCCCACAGTTCTAGGGCTATGGGTACATGGTAACAGAAAAAAGCTTGGGTCACTTTACTTCCCACATGTTTTGTCCCTGGCTTATGGAGCTACCAGGGACCCCACAGTTCCAGGGGTAACAAGAGGGCTTAACCTTTATTGGTTACCCCCTATTGTCACAATGGGCCTGGGGGGCAAAGTATGTGTGACAGTAGGGGGTAACCAGGCTATACAATAGCCCGTGGGGTCCCTGGTACTTCCATAAGCCAGTGATCAGGGATAATACATGTGGAAAATAAAGTGACCCCGGCTTTTTTCCGTTTTCATGTTCCCTTAGCCCTAGAACTGTGGGATTTCTTGTGTGTCCGTTTTAGGTGGGATATTTGGGTGGAAATGCAATTATTTTGTTTGTAGGAGTTCGAGGGCCAAAGTAACCGGTAGTCGTTTCATTCTCCCCAGCTAGCAGGCATAATTTGTCGGTACGCAGGGGTGAATTACACTGGGGCTACCCTCTGTCCCCCAGACTCCTGGATTTTGAGCCCAAATATCCCCAATCCATTTCCCGTATAAGTATAAGATTCCCCAAAGTATATTCTATATTAAAGTGTACTTTGTATGTGTTTTACATTTATTATTAGGCTCTATGCAGTCCGCCAGGGCATCTGCTTAAGATTCGAGCAAGTCTGCATAAAGTGCGTAGTTCAAAGAGGAGACGGGATGTTGAGAGGTGTCGGGGTGTCTGCCAGACTTATTGGAGCCTGCCCAGTAGGTGGCAATGGATTGATCATGGGAAGCAGCAGAATGTAGGCCGTTTCCCATTGGTTGATTCATATGTCCCGCCCACGGGGAATCCCGAGCCGGCTTGACACGCCCGCCCCTCCTTTGACGTCAGCCAAGAGACGAGCCCCTGTTTCTATTGGCTGGCGGGGAGGAATTCCCATGCTCTGATTGGTCGCTTCTCCTTCATCCATGCTGAACATAGCTCAGCGGAGGATATATAAGGAGAGGCCCCAGTCAGAGAACCAGACAATTTTGTGGCTTGAGCCTGGGGGACAAGGTATGAGCCTGTGGAGCAAGACATTCGCTTGGGGGGCAAGGTATGAGCCTGGGGGGGCAAGGTATAGGCCTGGGGCGCTAGGTATAAGCCTGGGGCGCTAGGTATAGGCCTGGGGGGCAAGGTATGGGCCTGGGGGACAAGGTATGGGCCTGGGGGGGAAGGTATGGGCCTGGGGGACAAGGTTTGGGCCTTGCGGGAAAGGTATGGGCCTGGGGGGCAAGGCATGGGCCTGGGGAACAAGGTATGGGCCTGGAGACCAAGGTATCGGCCAGGGGGACAGATTGACATGGAACCCATGTATGGCCTGGGGGTGTTGTATGGCCTGGGGTGGCGGAATGGTTGGCTGGGGGGGCTGCATGATGTTGGCCCGGGGGGGTCAAGGTTGGGCCCGGGGGGGTCAAGGTTGGACCTGGGGTGCAAGGTATGGGCCTGGAACCAAGTATCGTGCCAGGGGGACTAGATTTGAGCATGGAGGCCCAATGTATGGGCCTGGGGGGGCAGGTATTGGCCGGGGGGGGCGGCAATGTGGGTTGGGGGGGCGGTAATGTATGGGCCTGGGTGGGCGGTAATGTATGGGCCTGGGGGGCGGCAAGTATGGGCCTGGGGGGGCGGCAGTATGGGCCTGGGGGGGCTGCAGTGTATGGGCCCGGGGGGGTCAAGGTATGGGCCGGGGGGGGTCAAGGTATGGTCCTGGGGGCAAGTATGGCCTGGGGGTGGGCAGGTATCGGCCAGGGGGACTAGATTTGAGCATGAAGCCATGTATGGGCCTGGGGTGGCAAGGTATGGGCCTGGTGGGGCGGGCAATGTGCCTGGTGGTGTGCATGTTGGGCCTGGGGGGCCTGTAGTGTATGGCCTGGGGGGGTTAAGGTATGGCCGGGGGGTCATGTATGGACCAGGGGGGCAAGGTAGGGCTGGGGGGGCAGGTATGGGCCTGTGGGTAACCCTTAGAATGGGGGAAGTATATTATTGGTCAAGGTATGAACCGGGGGCAATGTATTGGCCTGGTGGACAAGGTAGAGGTCTTGGGAAAGGTATGGGCTGGGGGAGCAAGGTATGGGCCTGGGGGGGCAAGACTTTAGCTTGAGGGCAATCTGGGTCTGGGGAAAGGTATGGGCATCGGGGCAAGGTTATGGGACTTGGGGGCAAGGTATGGGCCTGGGGGCCATTATTGGGCCTGTGTTTAGACATTAGCTTGGGGGGAAAGGTATGAGTAATGGGGGCAAGTATGGCCTCGGGGGGCCACATATGGGCCTGTGGTTTAGACTTAGCTTGGGGGGAAAGTATTGAGTATGGGGCAAGGTATGTCCTGGGGCAATGATTAACCTGGGGACAAGGTATGAACCGTGGAAAACATTAGAATGGGGGGAAATGTATGAACCCCTGGGGGGCCAATGTATTGGCCTGGGGGGGAAGGTATGGGCTGGGGGAGCAAGGTCTGGGCCTGGGGGTCCAGACTGGTAGCTTGGGGGCATGTATGGGTCTGGGGGAAAGGTGAGGCGTGGGGGCAAGTTATGGGCCTGGGGGGGCCAGGTATGGTCCGTGGTTAGACATTAGCTTGGGGGGAAAGGTATGAGTATGGGGGGCAAGGTATAGGCCTGGGGGGCAAGGTATGAACCTGGGGGACAATGTATGGGCCTGGTGGACAAGGTAGGGGTCTGGGGGGAAAGGTATAGGCCTGGGGGAGGTCCTTTATATACCCTGTCTGCACTTCCTTTCGTTGCCGAGCATAACCTTTTGTTTGTGATGCTGCATCTCACTGCAATCCAGTACCTTGCCTTGCCTGCTTCTTACCCTTGCTGCCTGACCCTGCCTTGGACCTTGGACTCTATGATACTCTCCTGCACTGACACTGGCTTTGGAATATGATGATCCTGCTCTCTCCTGCGCTAACTCTGGCTTTGGCTTTACTACGACTCTACTCTCTCCAATCCTGACCACGACTACGTACCCCAACGATCCGCTACTCTCCGCTACTCTCCGCTCCTTGACCCGGCAAGTACCACGTTTACGCTGTCCTCTATAACCCCGACCCGGCTTGCAAGACCATCCTACACTCTAGACGCTCCCTCGCGGTTGTGGTCGGCGTTCTATACCAATCCCTACCTCAGCCCCGCGGTCGCACCTCTTTTGTGGTGAGCTACACGTTACAGTATGCTCGGCCAAACAAACTTCGACCCCGCTGAGGTAGGAAGAGTCCTGAGTATACAAGCCAACGTTTTGTCTAGTCTTGAAAACAAATTAGAATCTAGTGACCAACACCTAAGAACCCTCCAGGAGGACTTTAGGACCCTGTCCCTCTGTCTACAAGGGCCACACATGGACACCTCACAGTTGGATTCTAGTACCATGGCCATGCCTTCTTATTTGTCCAAACCCCGGCTTCCCTCACCCAATCGGTACGGCGGGGATCCTCACGAGTGTCGGGGTTTCCTTAACCAATGCTTCATTCAGTTTGAGATTAATCCTTCCCGCTTCGCTTCTTCTCGTTCCAAGGTAGCCTATATAATCTTTCTTCTCATAGATGATGCACTTGCCTGGGCTTCTATCTGGGAGCGAAGATCTGACCTCACCCAAAGCATTGGAGCCTTCACCAAGGAGTTCTGCAGGGTGTTCGATACACCGGGTCGAAAGGTATCTGCAGCTTCTGCTTTATTCTATATTTCCCAGGGTAATCGGCCAGTCACTCGTTATGCACTCGAGTTTAGGACCATTGCCGCAGAGACGGACTGGAACGGCGAATCATTGTCTATTGCCTTCTGGCAGGGTCTGTCTAAAACCGTGAAAAATGAACTGTGACTCACGACTGGCCCACCAATTTGGAAGATCTCATTGCTATCTGCATCAAGGTGGACCATTGCCTTCAGGAGAGGACAGAGAGAAGACTTCATCGCACGGCTCCTACCAGGATAAGCCCCAGCCAGGTGAGCCAGTTCCAACTACCAGTCATAGACTCATTTGAACCTATGCAGTTGGGAGTCACTACTCTCTCATGCTCAGAGAAGCAACGCCGCATAGATGCTGGACTTTGTCTGTACTTTGGGGGTCCTGGACACTTTGCTTTCTCTTGCCCCAACAAGGCAGGAAACGTAAGGTTCCCATGAGGTCTAGGGGAATCTCATTGTGAACGATCTCTTCATCCCCTATAGCCACTTCAAATCCCTCAAGGATCCTTGTGCCTATCTCCCTGTCGGGAGAGGGATTTTCTGTTTCCACATTGGCCTTTCTTGATTCTGGATCCTGTGGCAACTTTATTGATCAGAGCTTTGCAGAGAACCATAATATCCCTCTTGTGCGCAAGAAGAATCCCATTGCCTTGGAGGCTATTGATGGTAGACCGCTCCAACCTGCGTTCATTTCTTTGGAGACTCAGATTCTCCAGCTGAGGTCAGCAGATAACCACTTGGAAGATATTAGTTTGAACGCCATTCACACTCCTTCCATAGTAGTGATCCTGGGACTACCCTGGTTACAGGTCCATAACCCTCGGATTGATTGGTTGAACAAAGAACCTATCCAGTGGAGTCCATACTGCATTCAAAACTGTCTCGAGGGCCCGAGTAGTGTCTGCGCAACTACCTTATCTGAGGACAAAGTAAGGGTACTATTGCCGGAGGAATATACCAAGTTCAAGGATGTCTTCGATAAAGTCAAGTCTGAAATACTTCCTCCACATCGCCCCTACGATTGTTCTATCGAATTACTCCCCGGTACCACACCGCCCAGAGGAGCCTCCTATCCATTGTCTATGCCTGAAACTAAAGCCATGAAAGAATATATTGCCGAGAATCTTTAGAGGGGGTTCATCAGCAAATCCACATCTCCCTCTGGAGCCAGGTTTTTCTTCGTAAAGAAAAAGATGGGACCTTGCGACCTTGCATTGACTATCGGGGTCTCAACAAAAATACTATAAAAAATCGCTATCCTCTTCCTCTCATTTCCGAACTTTTTGATCGTCTTCAAGGAGCTAAAATCTTTTCCAAACTGGATCTACGTGGTGCTTACAACCTTATTAGGATTCATCAAGGCGACGAGTGGAAAACTGCATTCAATACCAGGGATGGACACTATGAGTACCTGGTCATGCCTTTCGGCCTTTGTAAAACCCTAGCCGTGTTCCAAGACTTTGTCAATTAAATATTTAGGGATCTTCTTAACTCTTTTGTAATCGTTTATTTGGACGATATCTTGATCTTTTCTAAATTTATGCAGACAAATGTGGAACACGTCAAACAAGAACTCCATCTGCGAGAGAAGCATTTATTCGCTAAACTTGAAAAGTGTCATTTTCATCGAACTTCTACAGTTTTCTTAGGATACATCATTTCGGATACCGGCCTCACGGTGGATCCTGCCAAAGTCAAAGCAGTCTTGGACTGGCCTCAACCCACTACTCTCAAAGCTGTTCAACGCTTCCTGGGTTTTTCCAATTATTATCGCAGATTTATTCAGAATTGTTCTTCTCTAGTAGCTCCTCTGACGGCTCTTACTGAAAAAGGTGCTGATGCCTCGTCTTGGTCCTCTGCTGCAGTCAAGTTTTTTGATCTCTTTAAAAAAGCATTTGTATCCACCCTGGTTCTTGTCCATCCTGATCCTAAGCTCCCCTTTACCCTCGAGGTAATTATCCTTATTACCTTATTACCTAATTACCCTCGATGTCGTAGTAGGCGCTGTTCTTTCCTAGAGGAATAATCCTCAGGCCAGGTTGCACCCCTGTGCTTTTTTCTCCAAAAAATTTTCTTCAGCTGAACTTAACTATTTTATTGGTAATCGAGAACTCTTGGCCATGAAACTTACCTTGGAAAATGGAGACACCTTCTAGAAGGAACAGAGGTGCCTATAACAATTCTTACGGATCACAAGAATTTGTTGTATATCGAGGGAGAACTTTGCCTGGGAGCTCGCCAAGCCAGATGGTCACTCTTTTCAAGGTTCAACTTTACTATCTCCTACCTTCCAGGAACAAAAAACGTCAAGGCAGATGCTCTGTCTCGTCAGTTCTCGCTCGAGGATAATTCGGAGGATCAACTCAAATCTATTCTGCCATCTAAACTTATTCTTTCTTCCACTAACTTTGAAGCTCTAAAAGATATCGTTCTTCAACAAAATCAGATTCCTGACAATCTCACGGTTCCTGAGGGTCGCCTGTTCACTTCTCCTCCACTGCGCAAACAGGTCCTTGAGTGGGGTCATTCGTCCAAATCGGCAGGTCATCCCGGGGCAAAAAGGACATTGGATCTCATCTCCCGGATCTTCTGGTGGCTTGGGATGCAGAAGGATGTTAAGGACTTTGTACTTGCATGCCCAACTTGTGCCAGGACTAAGACTTCCAGAAACCTTCCTGCTGGTCTACTTCAGCCATTGCCTGTTCCTGTTCGGCCATGGACACACTTGTCTCTGGTTTGAGTTGTCTCCGCCCTCATGAAAACAGTGGAGGTGATAAACTCCTTTGAACAGCACTTAAATTCTAGACATTAGGACGCCTCCCTGGCCATCTGCTGCCCATTGTCCAAAGGAATTTCCTCTCGGGTTTATCCCTGCCTTGGGATACAGTGTTATACGTAAAACACAAACATATTAAAAGGTCCGGTTCTGTTGGGCTCAGCGGGTCCAAACTTCCCAGTTCTCAATGCCGGAACTGGGACACCATATGGTCCAATTTGCGACCCGCTACGACCTTCGAAACCAGAGTTACACAAATACACCTTAACCCGTTTCCTATTTTAATACAATAAACTCCGCTGTAAATTAAATCACGGTTTTTCACTAAATCCCCATTGAAAACAACGGGCTCCGCCTCCTTCACAGACAAGCTCCTAAATTCAGGCCTGGCGACAAAGTCTGGTTATCCTCCCAGAACATTAGGCTGAAGGTTCCGTCAATGAAGTTTGCGCCTAGATTAATTGATCCATTCACTATCTCTGGAAAAAATTAACCCAGTCGCTTATCAGTTGTCCTTGACCCGTCCACGAGAATTCTGGTGGTCTTCCATGTTTCGCTACTCAAACCAGTGACCCAGAACACACACTCAGTTCCTGTTCTACCCACCACCTCCGTTATGGTACAGGGCCAGCCCGAGTACGAGATTGAATCTATCCTGGATTCCAAATTTTCCAGAGGCTCCTTGTACTCTGATTCACTGGAAGGGATTCGGTCCAGAAGAGAGGTCTTGGGTTCCTAGTCATCGGGGTCATGCGGCAAGAATGATCAGGAGATTCCTCTTGAACTTCCCAGAAAAGCCTTCATGGAGTCACCCGGAGGTCGCTCCTAGTGGGGGGTACTGTGAGGATTCGCCATGCCCGTGGTAGTGCGGCGCCTGCGCATACCCTGTGTGTGGTGCACCTTACCCGTGACATCATGGGGGCAGAGTCTGATTGAGATCCGTGTGGTTTCCCCCAGCCTGGCAGAGCGGCGTGTCCCCCAACCTGGTAACTCGGTGTGCATCACCCGTCCCGTCACGGGGTGCGTTTAGGGGGCGGGGACGATGGACAATCCTCACACTATTCCCCTCCTTGAGGGGCGGCCTCCGGACGTCCCAGGGATGGTTTGGAGGGCAACTTGTGATGAAAGGCCCGAAGAAGCTTAGGGGCGTGCAGTTGGTCCCTAGGAACCCAAGAACGCTCTTCGGGGCCAAAACCCCTCCAATGAACCAGGCACTGGATCTTACCGCTGGAGAGCCTGGAGTCCAAGACGGCCTGTACTTCGTACTCCTGCTGTCCCTTGACCAAGAGGGGTTCAGGCAGGGCCACCGAAGCTGGAGACTGAGGTCCTGTATGAAGGGTTTGAGAAGAGATGAATGGAACACAGAAAGGATTTTCATTGAGGCTGGCAACTGAAGGTGGTAGGCCACTGGGTTGACCTTCTCGATCACGGGAAATGGTCCAATATACCTTGGTGCCAGTTTAGCCGTGGGAACCTTTAAACGGATGTTTCTTGTAGACAACCAAACCTTTTGTACACAGGTGTTTTGCGACGATGTCGGTCGGCCTGCCTTTTCTGCAGAGAGACTGCCCTTTTGAGATTCTCCAGAATCTTAGCCCAGGAGTCTTGAAGAAGCAGGATCCTATTATCTGCTGCTGGTACCCCGGATCCTGCAGTGGGAGAGAGCAGAGGGGTGAAAGCTGATGTTGATGAAAAAAGGTGAATCTTGGGTTGATTTGTTACGCAAATGTTTGTGGGAAAACTCGTCCCAAGGCAAAAGATCCGTCAAGTTGTCTTGGGTATCCGAGACGAAGCAACGGATGAACTGTTCAAGTGTTTGATTTGTTTGCTCCGTTTGACCATAAGTCTGAGGGTGATAGCCAGAAGAAAAGTGCAGCGAGATCCCTAGTTGCTTGCAGAAGGCCCGCCAAAACGTTGAGATAAATTGGAAGCCTCTATCTGACACATTGACCTGGGGAACCCCATGTAGACGGAACACCTCCTTAATAAATATTACAGACAATTTTGTAGCATTGGGTAGACCCTTGAGGGGTATGAAGTGGGCCTGCTTGGAGAAGCGATCGACCACTACCAGAATGGTGTTCTGACCTTTGGACACAAGTAGCTCTATGATAAAGTCCATGGAGAGGTGGGTCCATGGGCGATCTGGGATTGGGAGTGGTTGTAGCAATCCAGGAGGCCTGTTACGGGGCGTCTTGTTCTGGACACAGGTGGAACATACAGAAACAAATCCCTGTATGTTTTACGCATGCCTGGCCACCAAAAGGTCCGTTCCAGGAGATCGATGGTTCTTTTAGTGCCCTGGTGTCTAGAACTTTTAGAAGAATGACCCCATTCCAGTACCTTCATATGATAAGGTGGTGTGGTGAAGAGACTTGGAGACCTTCAGGAACGTCCGACTGGCTTTGTACATTGTCTTCCAAGGAGTCAAACGTACTGGCAGAGATTATACAAGATGGAGGGAGTATGGTTTCCACTTGATCATTGATTTTGTCTTCCACCAGAAATTGGCAGCAGAGAGCGTCTGCCTTCACATTTTTTGAAGCGGGTAAATAAGAAATCACGAAATTGAAACGAGAGAAGAAAAGAGACCATCTTCCTTGTCGCGACCCCAAGCAGCGAGCACCTTCAATGTAGAGAAGGTTCTTATGGTCAGTGAAAATGGTAACCGGATTTTCAGTACCCTCGAGTAAATGCCTCCATTCCTCCAAAGCCATCTTGATGTAGTTCTGTTCGGCAGACGAGATTTTTTTGGAGAATAAGGCACAGGGGTGCAATTTGGTTTGTGGAGACTTTCTTTGCGATAGCACTGCTCCGGCCCCGACATCAGAAGCATCTACCTCCAGGATAAAAGGCAGTCCTGGATCGGGATGCACGAGCACCAGAGCTGAGACGAAGGCCTTCTTCAACTTCTCGAAGGCGTGGATGGCATCAGAGGACCACAGTGCCGCGTCAGCTCCTTTCTGCGTTAATGCCGTGATGGGTGCCACTACGGAAGAGAAGTTCTGTATGAACCTACGGTAATAGTTGGCAAATCCCAGGAACCTTTGTACGGGTTTCAGGGTTGTGGGCCGAGGCCAAACCAATACTGCTTTCAACTTGGCAGGATCCATTACTAAACCAGTGTCAAAGATGAAGGACGTCGTGGTCTGGTGAAATTGAACCCTCCAATTTAGCAAACAGGTGATTCTCTCGAAGACGTTGGAGTACCTGTTTGACGTGGCCAGGATGGTCCAGTATAGTTTTGGAGAAGATTAGTATGTCGTCTAAGTACACAATGACGTATTGGTCGAGAAGATCCCTAAAAACTTAATTGATGAAATCTTCGAAGACTGCGGGAGCGTTACAAAGTCCAAAGGGCATGACCAAATATTCGTAATGGCCGTCCCGAGTATTGAAAGCCATCTTCCACTCACACCCCTGGCGGATTCTTACCAGGTTGTAAGCTCCCTGTAAGTCCAATTTGGTGAAAATGGTGGAACCTTGTAGCCTGTCAAAAAGTTTGGTAATAAGGGATAAAGGGTACCGATTCTTGATGGTAATTTGTTAAACCCCCTATAGTCTATACAAGGTCCGAGGGACCCATCCTTCTTTTTCATGAAGAACCCTGCACCTGCCGGGGATGAGGATTTCCAAATAAAACCTCTCTGAAGATTCTGCTGGATATACTCCTTCATGGCTTTGGTCTCCGGAGGAAATAAAGGATAGGAACATCCACGCGGAGGCACGGACCCAGGTAATAGGTCGATGGGACAATTGACTGACTGGTGGGGTTCCAACTCCTTAGATTGAGCCTTATTGAAGACATCTTGGAATTCAGAATAAATCTTGGGTAGAAGAGAGGTTGCCTCTTCAGGTACGGAGGTCCTGCATAGGGTTTTGGATGGTAAAGCTCAATTCTGGGAGCAGTAGGGGCTCTATAGAAGCGATTGTGCCTCAGTCCAGTCGATCCGAGGGTTATGCCGCTGAAGCCACGGAAGTCCCAGAATGACGTCCACGGTAGGTGTGTAATGACCTCTAACTGGATTGACTTGGTGTGGTCCTCTTCGGTCTGTAGTTGAACGGGGACATTTTGGAGAGAAATGAAAGCAGGTTGTAAGGGACATCCATCAATAGCCTGCCCTCTGGCACATTGGTTGAGCATAACATTGTTTATGTATGTGGTGAGAGGGGCTAACCAGGCCAATAATAAAGGCATTATACCCGGCTGGTTAACCCTAAACCCTGTTGGGAGTGAAGGGGTTAAAATGTATTATCCCCATAATCCCCTGTTTTCCCCTACACCGCCGCTATTAACTCTAATCCCTGTTGGGACTGAAGGGGTTAAAGTGTATTGTCACCCCAATATCATATTTTCCCCTCCACCATCTTTATTGTCCCCATTTTGCAGCTCAGTCCATAGCTGCAGTAATAGCAATGTATGCGAATTGGGCCAATTGTATTTCAGACACAAGAAGCAAGCTAGCACTCTAATTTTTGGAGTGCAGCTAGCTAAGGATGTACTAAGCCCATACATATTGTTTGGTGTCCCCCACACATGCAGAAAGTATATATATAGATAACCTGTTTTTTAGTTATGTTTTAAAAGGTACCGGCAGGAAGCTTTTCCTGTGCCCAGCAATGAATGTATTAACATGCATATATGTTAAGAGTAAATGAGCTGAGGGTCTTTCATCTCCTCACTTCAAAGGGCCCCCTGCAAAGTGAATGCCTCAGTGTCTATGAGAAATCCGAAGTTGAAAAGCCTCAGAGACCCTAGGTGTTAAGACAACCAGGAAATTGTGAAGTACCAGGAGCCGGTCCAACATATGGGCTGTTCACACCTTGTGGCCAGATCCCAGACTTGCTGTCACCAGGTAAGGGGGTGGACCTGATATGCTAAGGAGCTCAGGTGTGAGGTTAGCACATGCTCCGTGCAAACCAGGAAGCCACTTCTGCCCATGCTATGAACTACTGGCAAGTTTAGGATAGGGGGAAAAAGTGTTCCCACGGAAGGGATTGGGTGCAGATATTAAGTATAGGACTTTTAACCCTATAAAAATGCCTACAGCCCCAGTCCCAGGGTGATTCATGATTTATCCAAGCGTTGTTCAAGATTCCGTCCAAGTGCAGCGGCTCCGGAACGCAAGGGGTTAAAACATTGTAACCAAGGATTTACCCCTACTTCAGGAATTTGTTAGTGCTTTGGATCCCAGAACGAATCCCAATGAACCAGAACGAACTCTCTGCATTTGGTGGAAATATCGGGCAGGCTAGTTGCGCCGTAGCCAAAAGGATTGTAAGCCAGAGACTCTATTTCTTCATCTTTCGTTCTATGGACAATTTATTTAGTTCCTCATCCCAGTAAGTGATTATTAAGTGTATTCTGAGGTTGTCGTGTTTTTGTCTGAAAAGAAATAAATGACAATTTATTTTGCCCGCCTTGTTATGCTCAATCGAGAATCCCAAAAATATAAAATTGTTCATAAGCACTAGTCTACCGTGACAATGTACGCTGTGTTGTTCTGCCTCCTGTCTGAGCCTTGCCTGTCTTGTCCTGTATTGCCTGACCTTTTTGTTTTTTGGATTCCGCACTTCTTTGCTCCTGAGCCGACTTACCAATGACAATTCGTACCTCTCTGCTCCTGACCACGGCTTACCCACGACGATCCACACTTCTCCAATCCCGACCTTGGCAAAAGTACCTGCAACGATCCGTACCTCTCCAATCCATACCTCGCAAGTATCACTGACCATCCTGACCTCTCCTACCCTGACCCAGCTACCTCGACCTATCTACACTCCAGACGCGCTCTCGCGGCTGTGGGTCGGCGTTTATCAAATCCCCACCTCAGCCTCGTAGTCACGCCTTGCTTGTGGTGAGCGCATCGTTACACAGGAGTAGAGAAGGTAGAAGTCCACTAGCAAGCCGAGGTCAAGGGTCAGAGAGGCGGAGGTCCAGGTACAAGCCGAGGTCAAAACAAGAACAGGATACGCAAGACAACACAGCAAGGTGTTTGAGGCAAACACAAGTACATAAACAGGGTTTATGCTCAGCCAGTTAGTAGGAGGGCTGGCTGAGTATTTACAGGGCAGGCAGCCAATGGAAAGGCAGCACACAGGTGCAAGGTACCGAATGAAACCCGCTCCCTAGACATATGCAGTCCACTGATAGGCAGGGCAGGGAGAAGTGCAGGTGAATAGAAATAGGAGATGGAGTTAACCGCTTGTGTGCCCGTGGTAGTGTGGCGCCTGCGCACGGTGCACCTTACCCGTGATGTCACGGGGGCGGAGCCTGAGTGAGATCCGTGCGATGTCCCTCAGCCTGGTAGAGCGGTGTGCGTCAGCCGCTTTGTCACGGGACGCATCACGGGGGCAGGGCCTAAGCGCGGGACTTGCAGCCAACCTGGTAATGCAGCGCGCATCACCACAATACTTAGGACTGGACTTTTAAAAGTCCTCTCACAATCTTGTAGCTGATTGGAGTACCCCCCCAGAACCCCTATACCGGTTCTGGGTGACCTGAACATTAAATGAGTATCCCCCTTAACCTTGGGACCCCTTGACTGTGTCAGGGACTCCTTACATCCCTATGCCCCCTTTACCTTTCTGGTTTGTGCTGAAGCAGGGAACTTGGCGGTGAGTTGCGTAACTGTGTTCAAGGGAGGATTTTGACCAGAGGTCTGTGCCTATATGTCCCCGGTAATCTGACGTGATTCCCGGATACATTTGTGGGGTGGCCAGCAACTCTGGGCCCCGTCTATCTAGACACAATGTGACAACACTTTTACTGCAAACCCCCCTTGAAACTCATAGCCTGAGAAGCTCCACTGGTCAGCACTCCTGGAAAAGCAAAAACACATCAAGTCTTTATTGTTGCACAATCACATACATTTCATGTGCAACCAATGGGTCCAAGAGCTGACACTCTAAACCCACAAATATGGTTCAGAGGTAACCAGCCGGGCATAATACCTTTATTGATGGCCTGGTTACCCCTTCACCGTCACACACCCTCTCTATCCACATTTAAGACCCACGTCAAAACAGCTGCTTAAGGAAGCATATGAGTAGCTCCATGGCTGATAATTAACACCTCATACATTAACCTTGGAGACGCACTTACCAGAACGCCCACCTACTGTCTCTACGTTCTTCCTACCTACCAATTAGATTGTAAGCTCTTTGGGGCAGGGACTCCTCTTCCTAAACGTTACTTTTATGTCTGAAGCACTTCTCCCCTTTATGTGTTATTTATATTATTTGTTATTTATATGATTGCCACGTATATTACTGCTGTGAAGCACTATGTACATTAATGGCACTATATAAATAAAGACATGCATACATACATCTCTCTCCCTCTCCCCTGTTCTCTCCCCCTCTCTCCTGTTATCTCTCTCCCCCTCACTCTCTTTTGATAGCTCTCCCTCTCTCTCCTGTTATCTCCCCCATTCTCTCTCCTTCACTACCCTCTCTCCATCTCCCACTTCTTTATCTCTCCATCTCTCTACTGTTATCTTATATCCCCCTCTCTACTTATTTACTCTTCCCACTCCCTTTGTCTCTTCAGCTATCTCTCCTGTCTCTCTTGTTATCGTTCTCCCACCCTCTCTCCCTCTTATTAGCTCACCCCTCTCTCATATTATCTCACCCTCTCTCTCTTATCTCACCCCTCGCTCTCTTATTATCGCACCCCTCTCTTATTATCTCACTGCTCTCTCTATTACAGTATCTCACCCTCTTTCTCTCTTATTATCTCACCCCCCTCTTATTCTCACACCCCTTTCTCTCTTATCTCACCCCTCTCTATATTATTTACCATTCTCTCTCTCTCTCTCTCTCTCTCTCTCTCTCTCTCTCTCTCT
>WSYH01004074.1:0-10481 GCA_036426205.1 Ascaphus truei
GCCCCCGCAGTGCCCCTCTCCCCCGCCCCCGCAGTGCCCCTCTCCCCTGCCCCCGCAGTGCCCCTGCCCCCTCTGCTCCCCGCAGTACCCCCTCCTCTCTCCCTTTTCCCAGCACTGATCTCGCTCTGACATCACCGCTCTCGTTCTTTCCCCGCACGTCACCGCCTCATTAGCATGTTGAATGCGCCGTGATTGGCTGGAACGTAGGCTGCGTGCGCGCGCGTCGCCCCAGGTGACCCAGACGCGGATATAAAAGGCGGAGCATTCGACTGAGCAACCTCAGTGCGAGAAGCAGCCACAGGAGCGGCAGGACAGGCTCACACCTCCACGTTCGCCACCCAGCACCAACCCACCGGAACACGTGCCGCCTCCTGCTTCTCCGTCATGTCTCAGGGCTCCGGTACCGTGGGCCGCCCGGACACTCTACCTGAGATCGCCGCCGCCGTGGGCTTCGTGGCGAGCCTCCTTCGGAGCCGGCTCAGCGAGCAGCAGCTGCGGGGATTCGGGGCCGCCTTGCGGGACACGCTAACCGGTGAGGACCGGGTGTGGGTTTGGTGGGCTGTGTAAAGATGGCTGGCTCGGTGGGGGATACACGTGCCCTCCTCCCTCTCCTTGTCAAACACTGGCATTAGGTAAACACTGACCGAATGTAATCTAAAGAGGATTTATACGGATTAACCGTCTCGATGAGATCCTGGATTACAGGATAACCGTTTAAACCGTCTCATCCCCGAGGGATCAATGGCATCGTTCGGGCGTGAGGATATAGAGTATTCGTACACAATACAGCAGTAGACTATTTATTTTATTTATAATGAGCTGGGTACCTCCCTGAGTGTGTTCCCTTTCCAGTACTCTGTGAGCTAGCAGCATCTTTAACACTTGTGGTACCTGCCATGGTTTGCAGAGCAAGGGTTATTTAACAGTCATTTCCCAGTGCCCCATCCCCTGGCTGCCACATGACACTCTATTGGTTCTATGACTTTTGGTGTATTTGGTACAGCTTCCTTGCAGAGGTCCCACATTCTTTGATGCAGATGGGGACACCATACGATTATTACAAGGGGGCTGACCTAGTCTTAAGATTTCTGTAACTTGACCAAACCGGGCCATCAACTGTTCCCCAGCGTAGCCCACCCTGGATGCAGGCACTGTGTATTCCTTGCACCCTGTCGCGTGCACTGTAAACTGTTTTTGAGGGACTGTGGAGCCCTACTGGACTAACTATCCCTTTGTTTTCCCACACTGCTTTATGCTGATCTTGTAACTGACCCCTCTCTGCTCTCTCCACAGATCACTACAGGCATCATTGGTTTCCTGACAAGCCAGCCAAGGGCTCTGGGTACCGGTGCATTCGGATCAACCATAAGATGGACCCCATCATCAGCAAGGTGGCTGGCCGTATCCACATGAACAGCCAGCAACTGTACAGCCTCCTCCCCAAAGAGCTCACCCTCTGGGTTGACCCTTACGAGGTCTCGTACAGGATCGGTGAGGACGGCTCCATATGTGTCTTGTACGAGGTCCCCACTCCTCCTGCCCGGGGTCCCCTGAACTGTAAGAGTGAGCTGGGTCGCTCCAGCCCTCCCAAAAGCTACCTGATGACCGTGGGCAGCTAACCTCCCCCGGGACTTGCCCATCCGCTGCTTGTGTATGTGTAAATACCTCGCTCTGGGAGCCATGTTTTCTAATGAAGATCTATTTATATTTTTAAAGACGTTTTTTTTGGATAAAAAAAACATATGGAGAAATCTCTTGATACCTAGTATTATTTTTAGAACCTTATGAGAAACACTAATGCACTAGTACAGCACATGCACAGCCCCTGCCAACTTACAGCTCTTGGCAATAACTCGACTGATGAACCTGTGGCATTTTAAATACTCTTGTTGGGGGCGGGGGGTGGTTGAACACCCCCCCCCTAATACTATACAGTTGAACAGTCTGTTTTCACACTTCCTGTGTAAAAGATTGAAACCTCGCTGGTCTCTTCCTTATGTGCTGGACAGTAAATTTGAGGAGACCTGGGAGGTTTGGGGAGCACTTTACACACTGGGATAAACCTACATGTGTGCTGTGTCAATTTGGCTTATTAGGTCTTTGCACTTCAATTTTGTTTATAAACAGAATATCGTATTATAGGGATCCATGTTAAAATGGACAAGAAGCCAACATTAACACTGCCCATTTGCATGTCATCACCCAGAATCCCTGGCTGCAGTGTTATAACTGAATGCTCGGAGATGATGGGGAAAGGCAGAGTTGCAGACGTGAATGTGCTAACGGTGGGATTTTTTTAATTGCCATTTTAAAACCACTGTTTTAAGGCATGTTTATCCTGTCTAACACCTTCCGTGCTGGGAAGGCCTGCAATGTCAAAATGTGGCCCCTCTAGCACAGTTAACAAGGGGTTAAGTACTGGTCTTTCAGCAGGTAACCTTGACATTCACACTTGGAGGTTTGGAAAGCTGCACTGCCTAATCCAAGACATACTCAGGATATCTAATGCTCTGTATACACCAGGGACGGCCAACTCGAGTCTTCAAGAGCCACCAACAGGTCAGGTTTTCAGGATATTCCTGCTTCCGCACAGGTGGTGCAGTCTGATTAAGTTGCCTGTGCTGAAGCAGGGATATCCTGAACCTTGTGGCCCTTGAGGACTGGGGTTGGCCACCCCTGGTAAACACAATACTCAGGATTACTTAACACTTTGGGCTGGACCGGGCTTTAGACATGGCCATTAAACCTCAACTTTTTTTAAGCTCTTCAGGTTTGTTCTGGGGGTGTCTGACTCTTGGGACAAATTTTAGTAATGTTAACATAGATGAGATGTAAAAAGTGACTGCTCATTTGCAAGGCATTACCCAGAATCCCTGGCTGCAGTGGAAGCGTGTATGTTAAGGGCAGGGTTGCAGACCTGCCTGAGATGTGAATGTGCTCACACGTGATATTTTTATTTACAATAATTTTACCACAATGTCCGTGCTGGCGATACTCTGCTATTCCCTTCTTGTGTAATAATGAGTTTAATAAATTTGCAATAGGGAATCGGTACATCACAGGACCTCAGAAATATAAAAGTATCCCTTCTGGGGAATGATGAACATATTTTAATAAATTTATTCAGGTTTTTCTAATACCTTCCCCATGTTACGGAGCGACATTGTACATGTACAGAACATGTGCATGCACACACGGTGTTCTTTGCCCTTCTGCCAAGCTGTGAGACGCGGTGTCACCCTCCTCCGTGTCCCCGTCAGCCAGTGCTGGGTTTCAGGTCTGGTTTGCTGTGCGGACCAACAGTTTTTGTTATGGTTGAAAACAATAGTGAACATTTTCTAAGGCGAAAAGAGTTTTCTTTTTTGTACTTTGCTGTTATAATGTACAGCCCTGTTGGGCACTGTGCAGTTGTGACTTTGTAATAAAAATGGATTCTTACGTCCAGTCTCCTGCCTGCTCTATCACATTGGCCTTTTTACGTGTTCCGTTCGTATCATATTAAAGAGGATGTTTTCCATGTAGCGGGTCAAATAACTTTTAAAAACAACTTGGTGTTTTTATTTTCTCTGGAACACTGGATTCGGTTTCTTCTGTTTCAGAGTAATTCTGAAACCACAGAAAAGGTTCCAGCACTCCTAATACTATATAATGTACCTGTCCCTAACGGCATTAAGGAACACATACAATTGCTGTAGTGTTACTGGGACTCCAGCGGGGCAAGAGAGCAGAATGTAACCTCACAGACCAGGAACCAATGTGATCCCATACCAATTAGCATTAAAGGATACATTGAGTTATAAACAATGTATTATGGACACAACCACTGAATAGATAAAGAAAGGGTGGAGAAAAACACTAATAAACATGACAAACATAAAAAGTGAAAATATGTAAACTACCAAAGAATTGTAATACAGTACATGTAATCACATCAATACTACGGATATGGACTAGTAGGGAAGTATTAGCAAATATATGAACACACCAACCAGCATACCCCAATATCAGCAAATATATGAACATACCAGCATCCCCCCAAATTCGGTGTGTAACTTGTCTAATGAGGAAAGTGTTTATACAAAAGATGTGATAGTCAGCTGTGCATGGATACTACCTGGAGAGGCTCATTAGGATAATATAAATAGCACCAGATAATGTCTATTGAAGAAAACAAACTAGATATTTCCTCCCCTCTCCCCCCGTACTATGGAACAGAGGACGGAAGTGTCACCGTTCTTTCCGAGAGTCCCATGGAAGTCAAAGTCCATGTATTGGCGATGTGTTTGGACACGTGAATCCGCCATCTTGTTGCTGTTATCTGATGTAGATAACGTAAATCCCATCTCATACCAACGCTGCACGCTGAAGCCCTGGTTGGTGTGTTCATATATTTGCTGATATTTCCCTACTAGCCCATGTCCGTACTATTGATTTTATTCCATGTAGTTTATACTTTGTTACACTTGAGGTTTTTTTTCCCTCCTTCCTCCTTTTTTAGTTACTGGTTGTGTCAATAATAAATTCTTTTTATACATCAGTTTATCCTTGAGTGCTCCTTTGTATGGGATCTTTGTTTCCTCGCCTGCGAGGTTACCGTCTGCTTTTACAGTAATTATCAAGCCAAACTCAGAACAGAGATTTGAGGACTGACAAATAGTCTGATCACTAAAATATATTATACAAGTTCTAGCAAAAAAATAATATATATATATATATATATATATATATATATAATAAATAACTTGTGAGCACATGTTCACATATATCGGACAGGTCTGCAACCCTGCCTCCATACTCACTCAGCATATAGTGCTTCCAATCATTGCAATCAGTGGCTCAGGCTCAATTGAGCCACCTGTGCTGAAGCAGGGATATCCTGAAAACCTGACCTGTTGGTGGCCTTTGAGGACTGAAGTTGCCCACCCCTTAGCTAGATATAAAGAAAATCATGGCTTGTAACACTAACTTTTTTTTTTTGAAAGAGGACGTGCTTACAGGGCAAGATCCTAACATTATATGAATTAAACTCACATAGGCTTCCGGGGGTGGTTGCAGCTTTAGCAGCCTTGCTGATCAATCCTGGAAGCCTGCTTGTCAAATAATAAAAACCCATGATCAGATATCACAGGCTACTCCAGCGTCTCCTGCTCTCATTACCGGGCAATGAAGAACGCAGCAGAGGGTGTCAGAGACCAGCATACAGATAGTAGGATGACCCTGCAGTTCTAGGAAGGTTTCTCTGACAAAGAAAACCGACTGCTTTGTGGTCAAGGTGAAAAGGGTCGTTTGTACTGAGAAATTGAAGGAACGTATTGTTTGACTTGGTATTAAAGATCGGTGCTAAGCACACAGGCGTTGGCATCACAAATGGCTTATGGGGTCAAGCTGCGGGGACATGTATTATCTGTTTTGTGAGATTAGCAGGCAAACACTAGCAGGACTGAGTATGTATCCAAGGGAACAGTGCGTTCCCCAGCCAGCCACCCCACTGCCACGGTATCATGTTGTATGCGTATATCGGCACTGGGTCTTTGTGTACAGACCAGGGCACATTACAGGGACAAGGAAGGATTCTGGGAGGCCGAAGAGATTAGAACAGCGGCGGCCAACTCCAGTCCTCAGGTCAGGTTTTAACGGATATCCCTCAGTCGACTGAGCCACTGATTGAGCCACCGGTGCTGAAGCAGGGATATCAGTCATTGTCTGAGCTACTGATTGAACAACCTGTGCTGAAGCTGGGATATCCTGAAAACCTTACCTGTTGGGGAGTCTTGAGGACTGTGGTTGAGCACCACTTCCCTATATGACAGTTTCAGACTCAATCATCTGAGCCCCTTGTGCTGAAGCAGCGATATCCTGAAAACCTGCCCTGGTGGTGGCCCTTGAGGACTGGAGTTGGCCTTCCCCGGATTAGTAAATAAGGGATAAAGACAGAACTCAAGGTTTAATAGGACAGTTTGCTAGCAAAGTGACCCCTGTCTGCATTCTGCTTATCTCTGCGGCATAGCAAACACAACGGTCAGCGATTAGCCTCTTGCCGAGAGGACATTGTGCATTGTGTATATTTGTGTGACACAAAGACTCGCTGGCCGCTCCGGGCGGATTGTGGCTTCAAATGGTGCATACTTTTACAATTAGATTGTAAGCTCTTCGGGGCAGGGGGCTCCTTTTCCTATTGTTACTTAAATGTCTGAAGCGCTTATTCCCATTACGTGTTATATTATTATGCCCCGGGTATTCCTGCTGGGAAGCGCCGTGTACATGTAGGGCGCTATATAACTGAAGATATACATGGATGCATGTCCAAGAAAAATGATACTTGCCCTGCACACGTCGCAAAGTGGGCAGTCTAGGAATCTGTCCATCCTTCCTTAGTGACAGGACCCCCATACAACTGTCACCTAACTCGGGGGCGCTCAGCTCCAGTCCTCAAGCCCCCCCAACAGGTCTGGTTTTAAGAATATCCCAGCTTCAGCACAGTTGGCTCAATCAGAGGCTCAATCAGAGTCTTCGACTGAGCCTCTGATTGAGCCACCTGTACTGAAGCAGGGACTGATTGAGCCACCTGTGCTGAAGCTGTAACAGCCTTAAAACCTGTCCTGTTGGGGGGGGGGTCTTGAGGACTGGAGTTGAGCCCCCCTGACCTAGCTGGAATCTGTACATATACAGAGGAGATATTCACGCACATCTAGTTCAATGGTCTATTCACACCATATATTGGGAATACAAAAGATAAAGGGTGCCCATTTTTTCGGGGTACATATATCCCTTCTTCAGGTCAAGAAACAAAACCGAAGTAACCTTGTGCGACCTTGTCTGTTGTATTTGCAATAAATAGTCACAATAGGCCTTTGCACTATACCTGTGTGTTTATCCCCGTCATATATACATGGATTCTGGCTCTTGTATGTATGTAAGCCTTTCTTTATATAGCAGCCACAGCTCTACTTAGGCTGAGTCCCCGGCGGTCACGGCGGCAGATGCTACAGCGTGCGCGCCACACACCACAGCACAGACCTCTATGGTGCCGGCCTCAATGGCCGTGTGTGCGTGGGCGCGCAAAGCGCTGCGACAATAAGTGCAACAGATAAGATCAGACACTAGGAAAGGAAATCCCTGCCCCGCAGAGCTTACAATCTAAGTGGTTTCATGGGAAATCTACAGAGCCAGCAGGAGAGGGAATAAGTGCAGTAGATAGCAGTGCTTGGTAGTAGCCATGAGTATACACCAGGGTTGGCCAACACCAGTCCTCAAGAGCTACCAACAGGTCAGGATTTCAGGAGATCCCTGCTTCAGCACAGACTGAGCCACCTATGCTGAAGCAGGGATATCCTGAAACCTGACCTGTTTGTGGCCCGTGAGGACTGGAGTTGGCCACCCCTGATCTTGGCTATTGGGATGCTTCAGTTCAGAGGTGACTGTTGAGGTCTGCCTTCCCCGTGCAGACAGAAGCTGCTTGGCGTGCAGCGAGTGCACCGGTATATTTTTTCACGGTGCTGCGTCACACGACACATTAGTTTGTTTGGCACGCACTGCGCTGCTGTAGACTCCGGCTTTTACATGGGAACCCAGGCCGGACGCGGATTAGCCCGCGGTAGTTTGCTTAGTAAAGCGTTTCACGTTTCGCTCAGCTTGTTTGGCAGCTTTTGGATGTGTCAGTGTCCCCACACTGCTCTCCCGCCTCTCTGTGTCTTCCTCCCTCCTTTAAGTCTGGTTCCCTCCCCACCCCGAGGTCTGACCCGGCAAACTCGTAACCCTTTCACTGCCACAGGCCCGGCAATGCACTGAGGTAGCAAATGCCTTTTAGAATCTCCCTAGACATCATGAATATTGTATCTTGTGTCACTCTGTATGCAGTTCTGTACACCAATATGATACAGCAACTTTAGAGTAAATCAGTGTTTTTCAACAGGGGTTCCTAGGAAGACTTGGGTTCCCTGGGCACCTTCAAAGGGTTCCTTGTCATTTACAAGTCATTTGAAAATTGTACCAAATACAGAATAATTTACAATGTAACTGATCTCAGACGCACTATTAGAGAGGGTTGGGGTTCCTTACAATGTATCTGATTTCAGACGCACTATTAGAGAGGGTTGGGGTTCCTTACAATGTACCTGATCTCAGACGCGCTATTAGAGAGGGTTGGGGTTCCTTACAATATATCAGACGCGCTATTAGAGAGGGTCGGGGTTCCTTACAATGTACCTGATCTCAGACGCGTTATTAGAGAGGGTTGGGGTTCCTCACAATGTACCTGATCTCAGACGCGCTATTAGAGAGGGTTGGGGTTCCTCACAATGTGCCTGATCTCAGACGCGCTATTAGAGAGGGTTGGGGTTCCTCACAATGTACCTGATCTCAAACGCGCTATTAGAGAGGGTTGGGGTTCCTTACAATGTACCTGATCTCAGACGCGTTATTAGAGAGGGTTGGGGTTCCTCACAATGTACCTGATCTCAGACGCGCTATTAGAGAGGGTTGGGGTTCCTCACAATGTACCTGATCTCAGACGCGCTATTAGAGAGGGTTGGGGTTCCTTACAATGTACCTGATCTCAGACACGCTATTAGAGAGGGTTGGGGTTCCTTACAATATATCAGACGCGCTATTAGAGAGGGTCGGGGTTCCTTACAATGTACCTGATCTCAGACGTGCTATTAGAGAGGGTTGGGGGTTCCTTACAATGTACCTGATCTCAGACGCGCTATTAGAGAGGGTTGGGGTTCCTTACAATGCATCTGATCTCAGACGCGCTATTAGAGAGGGTCGGGGTTCCTTACAATGCATCTGATCTCAGACACACTATTAGAGAGGGTTGGGGTTCCTCACAATGCATCTGATCTCAGACACGCTATTAGAGAGGGTTGGGGTTCCTCACAATGCATCTGATCTCAGACGCGCTATTAGAGAGGGTTGGGGTTCCTTACAATGCATCTGATCTCAGGCGCGCTATTAGAGAGGGTCGGGGTTCCTTACAATGCATCTGATCTCAGACGCGCTATTAGAGAGGGTCGGGGTTCCTTACAATGCATCTGATCTCAGACGCGCTATTAGAGAGGGTTGGGGTTCCTTACAATGCATCTGATCTCAGACGCGCTATTAGAGAGGGTTGGGGTTCCTTACAATGCATCTAATCTCAGACGCGCTATTAGAGAGGGTTGGGGTTCCTTACAATGTACCTGATCTCAGACGCGCTATTAGAGAGGGTTGAGTTTGCAGAATTTCACAATATAATTATAGGATTCCTTAACCAAAAAAAGGTTAAAAAACACTGGAGTGAACAATATCCGCGAGGTGTAGAGAGGGTGAGTAAGTGCATTTCATATCAGGGTTAGGAATGCGGGTGCAGCGTTTTTATCCTATTGAAATGTGGCATGAGATACGTGGATACGATTTCCCAAATATTAAAGCATTGCCTTTCCTGCCAATACTAGCAGAGAATGAAGTGTCAGCACACAGGCACGAAAGGGTCCCACACTACAGCACGTCCTAACTCGCATTCAGCTGAGTTAACAGAGGGGTGCTCAGCTACAGTCTTCAAGCCCCATCCTCAGCACCCGAAGCTCAATCAGTCCCTGCTTCAGCATAGTTGACTCAATTTGTCCCTGCTTCAGCACCGGTGGCTCAATCAGTCCTTGCTTCAGCACAAGTCGCTCAATCAGTCCCTATTTCAGTCCCTGCTTCAGCACGCTCAATACAGCAGGCTCAGTCTGAGCCACTGATTGAAGCCCGTGCTGAAGCAGGGTAGAATCCGAAAAACCTGACCCAGTGGTGGCCCTTGCCCCCCCCCCATGATTTAGTGCATTTGCGCCGTCAGATGAAAGCGTGCGAGACTCGCGTACAATCGTAACGCCTTGATCGCATTTTACATTTTTGAAATGTACGTTTGATTTAAGCATCAAGTAGGGACGGAGAGAAGCAAAGTGTTAAGAGAGAGCAGTAAGAGGCCTGGTCCCAGGATTAGGATCTGGGTTTGGGGGGTAGGGGCGGCGCGGGGGGGTATCCAGGGCTGGCAGATGGCTTCCCACCAGTATGTAGGGCTTGTTTTCGTCCCGCGTGACCCCCTCTCTCTCTGGCTGCCGCTGAAGCCGTGTCACTGGCGGCCTTTTGTTACATACAAAGGGCTGTGTGAGGGGGGCAGCAACTGATGGCTGCGGGGACAGCTGCTGCCATCTGTCCTGTGCACGGGCTGGGTTATGGAGGCATAGAAAAGTGAATGAATAGGATGCCCACAGCCCTCACCCACTCCTTAACCCAGGGGCGGCCAACTCCAGGCCTCTATGGCTACAAACAGGTCAGGTTTTCAGGATATCCCTGCTTCAGCACAGGTGGCTCAATCAGTGGCTCCGTCTTTGTCTCTATATTACACGCACAGCGTCTCTGTATTACATTGCACAGCGCAGCGTCTTTATTACACGCACAGCACAGCGTCTCTATTACATGCGCAGCGTCTCTGTATTACACGCACAGCGTCTCTGTAT
>WSYH01004074.1:10492-34053 GCA_036426205.1 Ascaphus truei
TGTGGGGTGTAACAAGGGTACGCTGCGGCTGTGGCGTGTAACAGGATTTACGCTTGAGCTGAGCGTGTAACACGGTATAGTCGCTGTGCTTGTACCGTACGCCTCGTCTTGGGAACACGGATACGCTGCGCTGCGCGTGTAACGACGCTGCGAACTACGGAAACAATCGTGCGTGTCGCGTAGTACCGCGGTTGTAGAACGCAGTGGATGTACGATCACTGCGCTGTGCGTCACGGATACGCTCACTTGCGTACGGATACACTCGCTTTGCTGTAACGGATATGCGCGCGTAGTACACGGAACGCTGCGCTGCTGGGCGTGTAACGGATCACTGCGACTGTGCGTGTAACCGGAACACTAGATGCTTGGACGTACCACGATACGCTGCCGCGGATTCTGCGTGTAACAGGGATAGTGCGCGTAGGCGCTGATGCGTGTAACACGGATACGCCCTGCGTGCGTGTAACAGGGATTACGCTGCGCTGGGCGTGTATACATGATACGCTGCGCTGTGCCGTGTTGTATGTAACAACGGATACGCTGCGCTGTGCGTGCTAACACGGTAACACTGCGCTCTGTGCGTGTAACACGGATACTCTGCGCTGTGGCTGTAAAACGTATACGCGCGATACGGTACACTGGATGTGCACGAACCTGCGCGGTGAGTTGTAACACGGATACGCTGCGCTGATGTAGTGTGACGGATACGCTGCGCTGGGTGACACGGATACACTGCGTGGCGTGTAACAGGATACGCTGCGCTTGTTGGCGTGTAACACGGATACCTTGGCGCTGTGCGTGTAACACGGATACGCTGCGCTGTGCGTGTAACACGGATACGCTGCGCTGTGCGTGTACACGGATACGCTGCGCTGTGCGTGTAACACGGATACGCTGCGTGGGTGTGTAACACGGATCGCTGAGCGTGCTGTGGCGGGTAACAAGGATACAGCTGCGCTGTGCGTGTAACACGGAACGCTGCCGTTGCTGCTTACACGGATACGCTGCGCTGCGGTGTAACACGGATACATGCGCTGGCGTGTAACACGGATACCGCTCGGCGCGTGTAACGGATCACGCTGCGCTGGCGTGTATACACGGATCGCTGCTCTGCGTGTAACACGGATACGCTGCGTGCGCGTGTAACACAGGGTACGCTGCGCTGTGCGTGTAAACACGGATACGCTCGCTGGCTGTACACGGATACGCTGCGCTGTGCGTGTAAAATGTAACAGGTACGCTGCCTGTGCGGTACAGGGTACGCTGCGCTGTGCGTGTAACAGCGGGTACGACTGCGTGTGCGTTTGTAACACGGGTCTACCTGCGCTGTGGTGTCACGGGTACGATGCGCTGGCGTGTAACAGGTGTGTACGCTGCGCTGTGCGTTGGTGTAACACAGGTACGTGCGCTGCGCGTGAACACGGATACGCGGTCGAGTGTAACACGGATACGCTGTCTTGCACGTGTAACACGGATACGCTGCGCCGCGCGTGTAACACGGATACGCTGTGCTGCGCGTGTAAACACGGATACGCTGCTGCTGCACGTGTAACGACGTACGCTGCTGCGCGTGTAACACGGATACGGCTCTGGTGTAAACGGATACGCTGCGCGTGTAAACGGTACGCTGCGTGCGCCTGTAACAAGGATAGCTGCGCTGTTGTGCGTGCTAACACGGATACGGCTGCGCTGTGCGTGGTACACGGATACGCTGCGCTGTGCGTGTAACAGGGATACGCTGCGCTGTGCGGTAACAGGGATCGTGCGCGTGCGTGTAACACGGGTACGCTGCGCTGTGGTGTAACAAGCTGGTACGCGTTCGCGGCGTGTAACACGGGTAACGCTGCGCGTGCGTGTAACACGGGTACGCTGCGCTGTTGCGTGTAACACGGGTACGCTGCGCTTGTGCGTGTACACGGGATACGCTGCGCTGCGTGTAACACGGATACGCTTGCTATGCACGTGTGACACGGATACGCTGCGTGCGCGGTAACACGGATAGTGCGCTGCGGTGTAAACGGATACGCTGCTCTGCACGTGTAACACGGATACACTGCGCTGTGCGTGTAACACGGATACGCTGGCTGTGCGTGTAAACAGGGATACGCGCGCTGTGCGTGTAACACGGCTACACTCTCGCTGTGGTCTGTAACACGGATTACGCTGCGCTGTGCATGTAACACGGATACGCTTGACCCCTGTGCGGTGTACACGGTTACGATGTTGTAACAGGGATACCTGCGCTGTGCGTGTAACGGATCGGCTGCTCTGCGCGTGTAACACGGATACGCTGCTGTGCGACGTGAAAACGGATACGCTGCGCTGTGCGTGTAACAAGGATACGCTGCTGTGCGGTAACACGGTTACGCTGTGTAACAGGATACGTGCGCTGTGCGTGTAACAGGATACGCTGCGCTTGCGTGTAACACGGATATACGCTCGTGTGCCGTGTAACGGATACGCTGCGCTGTGCGTTTGTAACAGGGATACGCGCGCTGTGCGTGTAACACGGGTTACGTGCGCTGTGCGTGACCGGGTACCTGCTGTGCGTGTAACACGGGTACGCTGCGCTGGCGTTGTAACACGGGTACGCTGCGCTGTGCGTGTAAACAGTGGGATACGCTGCGCTGTGCGTGTAACACGGTTAACGCTGCGCTGTTGCGGTAACACGGATACACTGCGCCGTGTAGCGGTGTGTAACACGATACGCTGCGCTGTGCGTGTAACGGAACGGATACGCTGACGCTGTGTGTAACACGGATACACCTGCGCTGTGCGTGTAATAAAGGGATACGCTCGCGGTGCGTAAACCGGATATGCGCGCGTGCGTTAACACGGATACGCTGCGCTGTGGTTACACACGGATACGCTGCGCTGTGCTTGTAACAACGGATACGCTCGCTGTTGCGTGTAACACGGGGATACGCTGCGCTGGTGTGCTGTAACACGGATACGCTGCGCGTGCGTGTAAAGGTACGCTGCGCTCGTGGTGTAACACGGATACGCTGCGCTGTGCGTGTAACAGGGATACGCTGCGCTGTGCGTGTAACACGGCATCTTACACTGCGCTGTGCGTGGTAACACGGATACGCTGCGCGGTGCGTGTTATTGTAACAGAGATACGCTGCGCTGTGCGTGTAACACGGTACGCTGCGCTCGCTGTGCTGTGTAACACGGATACGCTGCGCTGTGACGTGTAACACGGATACGTGCGCTGGCTGTAACACGGATACACTGCGCTGTGCGTGTAACACGGATACCTTGCGCTGGGCGTCTCAAACACGGATACGCTGCGCTGTGCGTGTAACGGATAACGGATATCGCTGCCGCTGTGCGGTAGCACACGGTACGCTGCGCTGTGGTGTAACAGGATACGCTGCGCTTGCGGTTAAAGGATAGCTGCGATGTGCGTAACACGGATACGCTGCGCTGTGCGTGTAACACGGATACGCTGCGCTGTGCTGTAACACGGATACGCTGCGCTGTGCGTGTAACACGGATACGCTGCGCTGTGCTGTAACACGGATACGCTGCGCTGTGCGTGTAACACGGATACGCTGCGCTGTGATGTGTAACACGGTAACGCTGCTCTGACGTGTAACACGGATACACTGCGCTGTGCGTGTAACACGGATTACGCTGGCGCGTGTGCGTGTAACAGGGATACGCTGCGCTGTGCGTGTAACACGGATACATGCGCTGTGCGTGTAACACGGATACCTGCGCATGTGCGGTACACGGATACGCTGCGCTGTGCGTGTAACGGATACGCTGCGCTGTGCGTGAACACGGATACGCTGCGCTTGCGTGTAACCGGGATACGCGCGCTGTGCGTGTAACACGGATACGCGCTCTGTGTGTAACACGGATACGCTGACGCTGCGCGTGGTAACACGGATACGCTGCCTGTGCGTGGAACGGTATATCTGCGCTGTGCGGTAACACGGATACACTGCGCTGCACGTGTAACCGCGGATACGCTGCGCTGTGCTGTAACACGGATACGCCTGCCGCTGCGCGGTAAAGGATACGCTGCGCTGTGCGTGTGTAACACGGATACGCTGCGTGATGTGCGTGTTTAACACGGAGTACGCTGCACTGTGCGTGTAACACGGATACGCTGCGCTGCGCGTGTAACACGGATACGCTGCGCTGTGCGTGTAACACGGATACGCTGCTGCGCGTGTAACACGGATAGCTGCGCTGTGCTGTAAACGGATTACACTGCGCTGCGCGTGTAACACGGATACGCTGCGCTGTGCGTGTAACACGGATACGCTCATACTGCGCGTGTAACACGGATACGCTGCGCGTGTGTAACAGGATACACTGCGCTGTGCGTGTAACACGGATACGCTGCGCGTGTAAAACACGGATACGCTGCTCTGCGCGTGTAACACGGGATCGCTGCGCTGCCGTGAACACGGTATACGCTGCGTGCGCGTGTAACACGGATACGCTGCGCTGCGCGTGTAGAACACGGATACGCTGCGTGTGTGTAACACGGATACGCTGCGCTGCCCATGCGTGTAAAAACGGAATGCTGCCTCTGCCTGTCTTTACGGATACGCGCTGGCTGTAACACGGAATAGGGCGCTGTGCGGATAGGTGCGTGTGTAACACGGATACGCTGCTCTGCGCGTGTAACACGGATACGCTGCGCTGTGCGTGTAACACGGATACCTGCGCGTGCGGAAACGGAGGATACCGCTGTGGTGTAACAAGATCGTGTATGCGCCTGTTGTAACACGGATACAGCTGCGCGGCTTAACGGATACGCTGCTCTGAGCGTGTAACACGGATACGCTGCTTGCGCCGTTGTAAAATGATATGCTGTGCGTGACCCAACCCCATGAACGGCTGCTCGGCGTTTATACACGAACGCTGCCGAGCGTGTAACACGGGGACGCTGCTTTGCGCGTGGTAAAACGGATACGCTGTGCGTGTAACATGGATACGCTGCTCTGTGCGTGAACATGGATACGCTGCGTGTGCGTGTAACAGGGATACGTTGCTGTGGTTGTAACATGGTACGATGCTCTGCGTGTAATGGTACGCTGCGTGTGCGTGTAACAGGGATACGCTGCGACGTGTGTGTGTAACGGATACGCTGCGATGTGCTGTAACACTGTACGCTGTGCGTACGTGGCTGTGCTGTAACACGCTGCGCTGTGGGTAACACGGATACGCTGCGCTGCCGACTGGATAACACGGATACGCTGCGCTGCACGTGAACACGGATACGCTGCATCTGCGCGTGTAACCGGATACGCGGCGCTGCGCGTGAACACGGATACGCTGCGCTGCGCGTGTAACACGGATACGCTGGCTGGCGTGTAACACGGATACGCTAGCGCTGTGCCTGCAACACGGATTGCGCTGTGCGCGCTTGTAACAACGGATACGCGCGCGCGTGTGTAACAGGATACGCGTGCGCTGTAACACGGATACGGATACGCTGCGCGTGGTAACCGGATACGCTGCGTGTAACACTGATTCCTGCGCTTGGGTAACACGGTACGCTGCGCGTGTACACACCGGATACGCTGCAGCGTCTATTAACACCGGATACGCTGCGTTCTGCGGGTAACACGGAGATGCTGCGCGTGCTGTGTAACACGATTATGCTGCGCTGCGTTAATAACGATTACGCTGCGAGGTGTGTAACATCAGGATACGCTGCGACGTGTAACACGGATACGCGTGCGCGTGCTGTAACACGGATACAGCTTCGCGTGCGGGTAACAACGGGTACGCTGCGCTGTGCGTGTAACACGGGTACGCTGCGCTGCTGCGTGTAAGACGGTTACGCTGCGCTGCGCGTGTGTTAACACGGATACGCTGCTGCTGCGGCGTTGTAACACGGATACGCTGCGGCATGCGAGTGTAACACGGATACGCTGCTGCTGCGCGCGTGTAACACGGATTTCGCTTCTCGTGCGGTTGTAACACGGTATACGCTGCTTTGCGCGTGTAAAACGGATACGCGTGCGGACATATACGTCTCGTGCGGACATGGTAAGCGGCTGTTAACAGGGTACGCTGTATACTGCGCTTGTGCTGTACGATAGCTCGCGCGCCCAAAAGGATACGCCTGCGCTGCGGTGACGATACCGTGTCTAACGCCGCTGTGCTGTCGTACACGCCGTGAACACGGTATACGCTTGACCGGTGCCTCTTTGTAACCAGGATACCACTGCCGCGTGCGTGTAACACGGTACGTGCAGCTGCGTGTAACAAGGATACGCTGCGCTGCTGGCGGTTTAACAAGGATACGGCGCGCTGTGGACGTGTAACCACGGATACGCTGCGCGTGTGCGTGTAACACGGATACGCGCGCTGTGTTGCTTGCTAACACGGTTACGCTGCTCGCGTGTAACACGGAACCGGCTGCGCGTGTAACACGGAATATGCCGCGTGAACACGTCGCTGCCGCGTGTAACACGGATACGCTGACTTCGCGTGTAACTACTGAAGGGTGCTCGCGGCGCGTGTAACACGGATACGCTGCTCGCGTGTAACATGGAATCATGCGCTGCGTGTAAACGATTATGCTGCCTGCGGGTGTAACAAGATAGCGCTGCTGTAGCGTATGTAACACGGGATACGCTGGCGGGGTGTAAAAACGTATACGCGTGCGTGTAACACGGATACGCTGCCTGGCGTTGTAACATGGATACGCTGCGCTGTGCGTGTAAACACGGGATACGCTGCGGTGTGCGTGTAACACGGTACGCGCGGTGTAAGCGGTACCACGATAGTCGCGATGCGCGGTAACACGGATACGTGCGCTGGCGTGAAACACGGTACGCTGCGCTGCGCGTTGTAACACGGATACGATGTTGCTGAGTGTAACGAACATGCCTCGGTCGATACGCGCCGCGCGTGTAAACGTAGCGCTCGTGATTACACGGACCGTGGCTGCGTGTAAACACGGATACGCGCTTGTGTAACAGCGTGGTGGCGAACACGGATACGCTGCTTGGGTACATGCTGCTGTGTAACAGGATAGGCTGACACGATCCTGCGCTGGCTGTGTAATCACGGAACGGCGTTCGCGTTACAAGGATACGTGCGGCCTGTGCTTGTAAAACGATACGCTGCCTTGTACGTGTAACACGGATACACTGCGCTGCGCGTGTAACAACGGATACTGCTCTGCGCGTGATACACAACTGCCGGATGTAACGACGCTGCTGCGAGCGTGTAACACGATACGCTGCTCTGCCGTAATGATCACTGGGTGTAAAGGATACATGCCGTGTACAAGGTCGTGCTCTGCGCGTGTAAACACGGATACGCTGCTCTGGAGCTGTAATAACGGATACGCTGTTGACGTGTTTGTAATGATGACCTATCTGGGTATCGGTACTGACGTGCGCTGTGCGTTGTTAACACGGGATACGCTGCGTGTGAACAGGCGTGCGTTAACACGGATACGCGCGCTGCGCCGTGTAACACGGATCACGCGTGCGTGTGCGTGTACTACGGATACGCTGACGCTGGCGCGTGTAACGGATGACCTGCGACTGGCGTGTAAAACGGATAGCGTCTGCGCGTGTAACACGGATACGCTGCCTGGCGTGTAAAACGGATACGCTAGTCTGTGTGTAACGGATAAGCTGCGCTGTGCGTGTAAACACGGATCACGCTCGACGTTAGGTACGCTGCTGCGCGTGTAACACGGAACGCTGCGCTGTGGCTGTTTAACACGGATACGCTGTCTTCTGTACACGGATACATGCGCTGAGCGGTATACAGGCATACTGCGCTGTGAAAACGTACCTGCGTGCGTGTAACAGGGATACTGCTCTGCGCGTAAACGAACGTGTCTCGCGTTGTAACACGTGAATACGCGTCTGGCGGTACACGTGTCGCTGTTCGCGTGTAACACGATCGCGCGCTGTGCATGTGTACACGAGGGATACGCTGCGCTGTGCGTGTAACATCGGATAGCTGCGTGTTGCTGTGTACACGGATAGCTGCGTGTGCGTGTACACGGATACGCTGCGCTGTTGCGTTGTAACAGCGCGTTACACGGATCGTGCTCGTGCAGTGTAAACGGATACGCTGCTCTGTGTGCGTGTAACACGGAATACGCTGCGCTGTGCGTGTAACGGTACGCTGCGCGGTGTGTAACACGGATACGGCTGCTGGCAGGGGAACACGGATACGCTGCGCTGTAGTAACCGGTAAGCTGCTTTGACGCGTGTAATGATACGTAACGGATAGCGCTGCGGCGTTGTGCGTATGTAACTAGGGATACGCTTGCGAGGCGCTGTAAACACGATACGCTGCCGATGGCGTGTAACACGGAATCCGATCGCGAACACGGTACGCTCGCTGCGGTGTAACAGGGATACGCTGCGCGTGCGCGTGTAACACGGATACGCTTGCGCTGTGATGTAACGGGATCGCTGCGTGATGCGGGTAACCGGATACGCTGCGCTGCGCGTGTAACACGGATACGTGCGACGTGCACGGAGCGCGTTGTAAACGGATACGTGGCTAGTCGTCTGGTAGCTGCGTGTGGTAACACGGATACGCTGCGATGGCTGTAAACACGGATAGTGCGCGACTGTAAGGACGCTGGATGCGCGTGTAACACGGATACGCTCGCAGCGTGTAACAGGATACGCGCGCTGCGCGGTAACACGGATAGTGCGTGCGGGTAACACGGATATGCTGCGCGTGTACAACGCGTGGTGCGTTTGTAACGGATTACTGCTTAACGGATACGCTGCGTGCTCCGTTACATGCTGTAAGGCGGAACCGGATACGCTGCGCTGCGCGTGTAACACGGACGCTGCGCTGTGGTGTAACACGGATATCTGCTGGCGTACTAGCGCTGCGCGTGTATACACGGATACGCGCGTCGCGGTGTAACCGGAACGCTGGCTGGCGTGTAACACGGGGACCTACGGGGCTGCGTGTGCGTGTAACACGGTACAGTGCTTCCCGCCTGCCTGTAACTCTCGCTTGCGCGTGTAAAATGGATACGCTCGCTGTGCGTTGTAAACGATCGATGACGATGCGCTGTGTAACTCAGGATACGCTGGCTGTGTGCCTGTACACGGATACACTGGCTCGTCGAGTGCGTACACTGTTAGTTACCTGTTGCATCGGTTTTCCGTACAAAGCTGCTCGCTGCTGCTATGTTTAAAACGGCATACGCATGCTTGCTTGCGTGTACACCCCATTCCCGCTGCGCTGCGTGTTATGACAACATGGATACGTGCGCTGTGCTGTCTGTAACAGGTACGAGCTTGACGCGTGTACATGGATGTGCGTGAACAGGGATACGCTGGCTGCGTGTGTACACGATAGCTGCGCTGTGCGTCCGATACAGGTCGACGGATACGATACGCGCTTCGTCGCGTGTGTAACTGAGCGGCTCTAGGGTAAACGAAAGCTGCGTCTGTGCGTGTAAACGGATACGCTGGCGTGTGGGTACAATGGATACGCTGCGCTGTGCGGTTTTGTAACAGGATACGCATGACGCGGCCTGGGTGTAACAGGATGCGCTGCGCTGTACTTTTACGAGATACGCTCTGGCGTTAGGCGCTGCTTGGGCGTGTAGAACAGGTATACGCGCGTGTTGCGTTGTAAATGGGATACGCTGCGCTGTGCGTTTGTATGTAACAGGGTAGTACGTGGCTTGGTGTAACACGGATACGTCTGCCAGCTCTGTAATGCGGCCCTGTGAGTAACTGGAACGCTGCGCTGTGCGTGTTTAACAGAGGACCTGCCTGTGAGTAAACGTTACTGGCTGACCGTGTGACGCGGGCTGTGTAACGGATACGACTGCGCTGCGTGACGGATAGCGACTGAGTGTAACGTACACTGCGTGTGCGTGTGTACACACGATACGCTGCGTGTGCGTGTAAACAACGGAATACGCTGCGGGTGCCGTGTAACACGGTCACGATGGCGATGGTGACGTGTAACACGGATCTACGCTGCGTGTGGTTGTAACACGATACGTGAGCGTGCTTGGTGTAACACGTATTACGGTGGCGCGTGTGGGCGCTGTAACACGGATACGCTTGCGCAGGTGCCTGTGAACACGTGATCGCTGTGGTCGTTACAGCTGGAGTGCTAACAACGGAAGCTGCGCGGTCCTGTAACACGGATAACACGGATCGTGCGCTGCACGGTTGTAAATGGATACGCGGCCACTGCGCGTGTAACTGGAAACGCTTTGCAACTGCGCCTGTAATCAGGCATACGCTGCGCGTGTAACACGATTACACTGCGTGTGCGTGTAAACCATGCTGATACGCTGCGCTCTCGCGTGTAACACGGAGTACGCTGCTCTGCACGTGTATACACGGATACGCTGCGGCTGTGCGTGTAACAAGAGATACGCTGCGCTGTGCCGTGTAAACACGGATAAGCTGCGCGTTCTTGTAACAGGGATACACTGCGCTGTGGTTGTAACATGGATACGCTGCCGCGTGCGTGTAACACGATACGCTGCGCGTGGCGTGTAACACGGATAGCTGCGCGTGGGTGCGGTGAACAGGTACGCTGCGCTCTGTGACCTGTAAACACGGATACGGACTGCCTCCCTGCGCGTGTAACACGGTACGGCTCGCTGTGCGTGTAACATGGATACGCGCGCTGTGCCGTGTAAACACGGTGTACGCTGACCGCTGCGCAGTGCAAATGGATCGCTGTGAGTGGAACACGGATTACGTGCTCTGCGCTGTGTAACACGGATACGGACTTCTGGGCGTAAAGTCAACGTCGACAGGATACGCTGCTCTTGTGCGTGTAACACGGGATTACGCTGCCCTGTGCCGTGTAACACGAGATACGCTGCGCAGTGCGTGTAACACGGATACGCTGCTTGCTGCTGGTAAACACGGATACGTGCTTGCGCGGTGTAACACGGATACGGCTGCTCGGTTGTAACAGGATACGTTGCGCTGTGAGTTGTAACACGGAGTACGCTGCGCTGTGCGTTGGTAACACGGATAGCGGCGCTGCGTGTACGATCGGCTGTGCGTTGTAATGGATACGCTGCAGCTGTGCGTGTACACGGATACGCTGCGCTGGCGTAACAGGATACTGGGACTGTGCTGTGCGTGTGTAACACCGCTGCGTCGTGCGTGTAACAGGATACGCTGTGCTGGCGTGTGGGACACACGTCTTGATCTTGCGCGTGTAACAGGGATTAGCTGCGCTGCAACGTGAACATGGATCGTGCACTGCGCGTTGTTAACACAGCGGATACGTGCACATGCGCTGAAAACGGATACGCGCGCTGTAACAGGATACGCTGCGCGTGGATAACACGGATGCGCGCGATGTTGTAACAGGGATACGCTGCTTGTAGGTGTAAACACAATAACGCTGCGCGTTGTAACAGGATACGCTGGCGTGTAACACGGATACGCGCGCGTGTAACACGGATACGTGCGCGTGTAACGGATGCTGCGGTGTAAACACTGATACGCTGAGCGTAGTGTAAACGGATACGCTGTAGCGGGCAACACTGATACGACTGCGCGTGTAAAACGGTATACGCTGAGCTGTGTAAACACGGATACGCTTGCGGTGTTAACAATGATATGTCGCTGCGTAACGGATGGCGGTGTAACACGGATTACGCGCGCGTGTTACACGGATACCGGGGTGAGCTGCGCGTGGTAACACTGAAACTGATACGCTGCGCGTGTAACACGGATACGTGCGAGTGAACACTGACGCTGAGCGTTGTAACACGGAACGCTCGCGTGTAACACGGATACGCTGAGCGGTGTAACACGGATACGCTGCGCGTGTAACACTGATATGCTGCGCTGTGGTGTAACACGGTACGCTGCGCGTGTAACACGGATACGATGCAGCTGTGTAACAGGGATACGCTGCGCGTGTAACCAGGATTACGCTGCGTGCGCGTGTAACACGGTACGCTGCGCTGTGCGTGTAAGGATACGCTGGCGTGTAACAAAGGATACGCTGCGCGTGTAAACACGGATACGCTGCGCTGCGCTGTAACACGGATACGCTGCGCGTGTAACACGGATACGCGCGCGTGTTGTGGTAACAGGGATACGCTGCGCATGTAACACTGATATGCTGCGCTGTGCGGTAACACGGATACGCGATCGCTGCGCTGTGTAACACGGATACGCTGCGCAGTCGTGAACACGGATACGCTGCGCGTGTAACACCGGTACGCTGCGCTGCGCGTTAAACGGATACGCTGCGCTGTGGGTAACACGGATACGCTGCGCTCGTGCGTTGTAACACGGATACGCTGTGGTGTAACACGGAACACTGCGCGTGCGGTAACGATAAGGTCGCGCGTCGTGCGCGTGTAACACGGATACGCTGCGCGTGTAACACGGATACGCTGCGTGTGCGTGTAACATGGAACTCTGTGCGGTAACACGGATAGGCGTGCCGGATACGGTTGCGTGTGCGGTAACACGGAATACGCTGCGCTGTGCGTGTAACTACGGTACGCTGCGCTGTGCGTGTAACACGGATTACAACGCGGTGCGCTAACACGGATACGCTGCGCCTGCTCGTGTAAACAAGAGCGTGCGCTTGCGGTAACACGGGATACGCTGCGCGTGTGCTTGTAAACAGATACGCTGCGCTGTGACGTGTAACACGGTATACGATGGAGCTGTGCGTGTAACACGGTCGTGCGCGGCGTGTAACACGGATTACGCTGCGCTGTGCGTGTAATATGGGATACACTGCGCGTGCGGTTAACATGGATACGCTGCCCTGTGCGGTGTAAACACGGATACGCTGCGCTGTGCGTGTAATACGGATACATGCGCTGTGCGTGTAACACGGATAACACTGCGCTGTGGTGTAACACGATACGATGCCCTCGGTGCGGTAACACGGATACGCTGCGCTGTGAGTGTAACGGTACGATGCGCTGGCGTGTAAACATGGATACGCTGCGCTGTGCTGTAACCATGGATACGCTGCCGCTCGTTGCATGATACACGGTTTAATACGCGGCGCTTGCGTTAACATGATACGCTGCGCATGTGGCATGTAACACGGATAACACGTTACGCTTGCTACGTGTGCTGTTGTAACACGGATTACGCTGCACTGTGCATGTAACGTTTGTTAACATGGATCGCTGCGCTGTGTGGTGTAATACAGAGACGCGTGCGTGTTGTAACCATGGATACGCTGCGCTGTGCGTGTAACATGGATACGCTGCGCTGTGTGTGTAACACAGATACGCTGCACTGTGCGTGTATCAGAGACACTGCACTGTGCGTGTAACATGGATACGCTGCACTGTGCGTGTAACATGGATACGGCGTGTGCGTTGTAACACAGATACGTGCACGTGCGTGTATCAGAGACACTGCACTGTGCGTGTAATACAGATGCTGTACGTTTAACACGGATACGCTGTGCTGTGTGTGTAATACAGACGTGGCGCTGTGTGTGTAATACAGAGACGCTGCGCATGTAATATGGATACACTGTGCTGTGTGTGTAATACAGACACACTGCATTGTGCATGTAATACAGAGACACTGCGCTGTGCATGTAATACAGACGCTGCGCTGTGCATGTAATACAGAGACGTTGTGCGTGTAATACAGAGACGCTGTGCTGCATTAATACAGACGCTGCGCGCGCTGCGTGTGCGTGTAATAAGAGAACTGCGCTGTGCTGTAATACAGAGACACGACGGATGTTGCATGTAATACAGACGCTGCGCTGTGCATGTAATACAGACACACTGCATTGTGCATGTAATACAGAGACGCTGTGCTGTGCATGTAATACAGACGCTGCGCTGCGCTGCGCGTGTAATACAGAGACACTGCGCTGTGCATGTAATACAGAGACACTGCGCTGTGCATGTAATACAGACGCTGCGCTGTGCATGTAATACAGACACACTGCATTGTGCATGTAATACAGAGCGCTGTGCTGGCATGTAATACAGACGCTGCGCGACATTGCATGTATACAGGACGTGTGCGTGTAATACAGAGACGCTGTGCTGTGCATGTAATACAGACGCTGCGCTGCGCTGCGCTGTGTGTGTAATACAGAGACGCTGTGCTGTGCATGTAATACAGACGCTGCGCTGCGCTGTGCATGTAATACAGAGACACTGCGCTGTGCATGTAATACAGAGACACTGCGCTGTGCATGTAATACAGACGCTGCGCTGCGCTGTGCATGTAATACAGAGACGTTGTGCGTGTAATACAGAGACGCTGTGCTGTGCATGTAATACCGTGACGCTGCGCTGTGTCAAACAGACGCTGCGCTGTGCGTGTAATACAGAGACGCTGTGCATGTAATACAGGAGCTGCTGCTGTGCTGTTAATACAGAGGACGCTGTGCGTGGTAATACAGAGAGAGCTGTTGCGTTTGTAATACAGAGGACGTGCGCGTGCAATGACGGGGGGAGACCCGCTGTGCATGTAATACAGAGACGCTGTGCGTGTAATACAGAGACGCTGTGCGTGTAATACAGAGACGCTGTGCGTGTAATACAGAGACGCTGTGCGTGTAAGACAGAGAGACGCTGTGCGTTATGTTTAATACAGAGACGCTGTGGTGTAATACAGAGACGCCCTGCGCGCGTGTAATAAGAGACGCTGTCGCGTGTAATACAGAGACCTGTGCGTTGTAATACAGAGACGCTTGCGCATGGAATATCAGTGTTACACGCGCAGCGTATCCGTGTTACACGCGCAGCGTATCCGTGTTACACGCGCAGCGTATCCGTGTTACACGCGCAGCGTATCCGTGTTACACGCGCAGCGTATCAGTGATCCGTGTTAACGCGCAGAGCACCGTACCGTGTACACGCGCAGAAGGCGTATCCGTGTACACGCGCAGAGCAGCGTATCAGTGTTACACGCGGCAGAGCAGCGTATCACTGTTACACGCGCAGCGCAGCGTATACGTGTTACACCGCGCAGCGTATCCGTGTTACACGCGCAGCGCAGTGTATCCGTGTTTACAAGCAAAGAGCAGCGTATCCGTGTGACACGCCACGCGCAGCGTATCCGATGTTTACACGCGCAGAGCAGCGTATCCTGTTACACGCGCAGCGCGTGTATCGTGTTACACGCACAGCGAAGCGATCGTGTTACAGCGCAGCGGTATCGTGTTACACGCGCAGCGCAGGTATCGTGGTTACAAGCGCAGCGGATACGTTTACACGGCGCAGCGCAGCGATCCGTGTTACAACTGCGCAGCCAGCGTATCCGTGGTTACACGAGCAGGCAGCGTAGTCCGTGTTACACGCGCAGCGCAGCGTATCCGTGTTAACACGCGCAGCGTACCGTTTTACACGCAAAGCGCAGCGTATCCCTGTTACACGCACCTGCGCAAAGCCATTATCCATGTTACACGCACAGAGCAGGTATCCATGTTACACGCCACAGCGTATCCGTTTTAAGCCCAGAGCAGCGATCACGTGTTACACGCGCAGAGAGCGATAGTTGTTACACGCGAAGAGCAAGCGGATCCATGTTACAGCCACAGTGTAGCCATTTTACACTGGGAGAGCGAGTATCCGTGTTACACGCGCAGAGCCAGCGTATCCGTGTTACACGCGACAGCGCAGCTTATCCGTGTTACCGCGCAGAGCGAGTATCCGTGTTACACGCGCAAGCGCAGGTATCCGTGTTACAACCCGCAGCGCCGCGTATCCGTGTTACAACGCACAGCGCAGCGTATCGTGTTACACGCACATGCGTCTCCCAGCGTAGTACCGTGTCACGCACACCGTATCACTCTGTTACACGCCCACAGCGCACGAGTATCCGTGTTACACGCACAGGCGAGACGTATCCGTGTTACACGCACAGCGCAGCGTACCTTGTTACCGCACAAGCGCAGCGTCGTTTCATTACCGTGTTACACGCACAAGCGCAAGCGTATCCGTGTTATCACGTCACAGCGCAGCTGTCTGACGTGTTACACGCCACGCGCGTATCCGTTTCCACCAGAGTAGCGTACCGTGTTACAGCGCAGACGCAGGTATCCATGTTACACGCACAGCGCAGTGTATCCATGTTACCGAGACCAGCGTCGCATGACAACAGAGCGTATCGTGTACGACAGCGCGTATCCTGACATAGCGCAGGCAGTACTCGTGTTACACCACAGCGCAGGTACCCGTTTTATCACGCACAGCGAGCGTACCAGTGTACGCAGGAAGTCCGTGTTACAAGAACAGCGTATCTGTGTTACACCAGTCGCGCAGCGTATCGTGTTACACGCCAGTCGCTATTCCGTGTTATACGCCAAGCGCAGCAGATCAGTGTCTACACGCGCAGGGATCGTGTTACAAGCGCAGGCGAGTATACGGTACACGCGCAGCGTATCCGTTTTACACGCGAAGCGTTATACGTGTTACAGAGCAGGTATCCGTGTCCACGCGCAGCGTATCCGTGTACACGACGCAGCGGTATCCGGATTACCACGAGCAGCGTATCAGTGGTACACGCACAGGTATCCTGTACAGGCACAGCCGCAGCGTATCCGTGTTACAAGCCCACAGCGCAGCGTATCCGTGTTACACGCGCAGAGCAGCGTATCCGTGTTACACGCGCAGAGCAGCGTATCCTGTTACTACAGCGCAGTGCAGCGTATCCGTGGTACACGTGAGCGAGCGATATCCGTGTTATCCGTGTACAGGCAACGCGCAGCGTATCCGTGGTACACGCACAGAGCAGCGTGTACACGACAGCACAGGTTCCGTGTTACAGACAAGCCGCCGCGATCCGTTACACAACACAGCGGCAGCGATCCGTTACACGCACAGCGCGCGTATCCATGTACACGCACAGAGCAGCGTATTCCATGTTACACCGACACAGCGGCAGCGTTCCTGTAAACGACAGCGCAAGCGTATCCATGACACGCCAGCGCAGCGTATCCATGTTACACGCACAGCGTACCTGTTTTACACGCGCAAAGCAGCGTATCAGTGTGGACACGCGCAGAAGCAGCGTTATCCGTGTTACACGCGCAGAGCAGCGCTATCCATGTGTTACACGCACAGCCATATCCATTTACAACGCGCAGAGCAGCGTATCCGTGTACCACGACGCAGAGCAGCGTATCAGTGTTAACAGCAAAGCGCAGCGTATCAGTGTTACACGCGCAGAGCAGCGTATCCGTGTTACACGCCAAAGCGTATACGTGTACCACGCACAGAGCAGGTATCCGTGTTCAGCAAGAGCAGCGTATCCGTCCCCCCACATCCCCATCCCCCCCCATCCCCACCCTGGGTTACAAAGCGCAGAGCAGCGTATAAGTGTACACGAAAAGATATACCGTTTTCCACGCGCAGAGCAGCGTATCGGTACACGCACAGCGCAGGTATCCGTGTTACCACACAACGCGCAGCGTTAGTAGTGTTACACGCGCAGCGCAGCGTATCCGTGTACACGCGCAGCCGCAGCGATCCGTGTTACACCGACAGCGGCAGGTATCCGTGTACACGCGCACAGAGAGCGTATCCGTGTTACACGCGCAGCCGTATCCCGTGTTACACGCCACAGCGCAGTGTATACGTGCTACATCGCAGCGCAGCGTATACGTGTTAACGCGCAGCGAGCGTATCCGTGTTACACGCACCAGCGCAGAGTATCCGGGTTACACGAGCAGAGCAGTGTTATCCGTGTACAAGCACAGCGAAGCAGAGTATCCGTGTACACGCGCAGAGCAGCGGGATCCGGGTACACGCAACAGCGCCGCATCCGTGTTACACGCGACAGCGCAGCGTATCCGTGTTACAGCACAGGACGCGTATCGTGTACACGCACAGCGCAGCGTATCATGTTACACGAAAGCGCAGCGTATCAGTGTACCGCGAGCCGCAGCGTATCCGTGTTACAAGCACAGCGCAGGTAATCCGTGGTACACGTGCAGCGCAGTGTATCGTGATTAAACGCCAAAGCGCAGAATATCCGTTACAGCAAAGCGCAGCGTATCCGGTTACACGCGCAGCGCAGCGTATCGTGTACAGAAAGAGCCGCGATCCGTGTTACACGCACAGCGCAGCGTATCCACACGTCTAAACGCACAGCGCAGGTATACGTGTTACACGCACAGCGCAGCGTATCGTTACACGCAAGCGCAGAGTATCCGGTTACACGCACGAAGGCAGTTATCCGTGTTACACGAAAGAGCAGTGATCAGTGTTAACACAGCACGCGCAGCGTATCCGGTTAAACGCACAGCCAGCAGTCAACCGTGTACACGCACAGCGCAGTGTATCCGTGTTACACGTGCCAGAAGCAGCGTATCCGTGTTACACGCACAGCGCAGCGTAGTCGGTTACACGAACAGCGCAGCGTATCGTGTTACAGCACAGCGCGCGATCCGGTTACAAGCACAGCGCAGCGTATCCGTGTTAAAGCACACGCGCAGCGTAGCCGTGTTACACGCACAGCGCAGCGTATCCGTGTTACCGCACAGAGCAGCGTATCAGTGTTACACGGCAACAAAAAAAACAACAACACCCGCAGAGTATCCCTGTTACACGCACAGCGCAGCGTTATCGTTTAACACGCACCGCCGCAGAGGATCCGTTACACGCACCGAGCAGCTCATCCGTGTTAGCGCACAGCGGCAGGTATCCGGTTACACGCACAGGCGCGTGTATCGTGTTACAGCACAGCGCAGCGTATCGTGTTACAGCCACAGCCAGCGATCCGTGTTACACGCACAGCGCAGCGATCGTGTTACACAGCAAAGGCGCAGCGTAGCCTGTACAGCACAGCGCAGCGTATCCGTGTTAACACGCACAGCGCAGTGTATCCGTGTACACGCACAGCGCAGAGTTCTGGTACACGCACAGCGCAGCGTCATCCGTGTACACGAACAGCGAGCGTATCCGTGTTACACGCACAGCGCAGCGTATCCGTGTAAGCACAGCGCAGCGGATCCGTGTTACCACGCACAGACGCAGCGTCGTGTTACAGCAAAGCGCAAACGGGTATCGTGTTACCACCGCACAGCGCAGCGTATCCGTGTTACAGCAGCAGGCAGCATATCAGTGTTACCAAGCACACGCAGCGATCCCGGATTACACGCACAGCGCAGGGCTATCAGTGTTACACGCACGCGGCCGCGGATCCGTGATACGTACACGCACAGCGCAGCGTGTTATCCGTGTTACACGCACAGACGCATTGTCTCCGTGTAACGCACAGCGCGGTATCCGTGTTACACGCAACAGCGCAGCGTTACCCAATGTTACACGCAAAGAAGCAGGTACCCGGTAAACGGCACACAGCGCCGGCGTACCCGTGTTCAGCAAAGCGCAGCGTTACCCGTGTTACACGCACAGCGCAGCGACCCGTGTACACGCACAGACGAAGGTATCCCTTTACACGCAAAGCGCAGCGTATCCGTTACACGCAAAGCGCAGCGTATCCGTGTTACACGACACAGCCGCAGCGTATCCCTGTTACACGAACACAGCGCAGCGTATCCTTGTTAACCAGCCGTAACCGTTGTTCACGAACCGGCAGCGTATCCGGTTACACGCACGCGCAGTATACGTTTTAACGCCACAGCAGGTATGCCGTGTTACACGCGACAGAGCAGCGTAACGTTACACGCACAGCGCAGCGTATCCCTGTTACACCAGGTAAACCGTGTACACGCACGGCAGCGTATACGTGTGTACATGCCACAGCGCAGCGTATCAGTGTTACCCGCACAGACGAGTGTATCCCGTGGTAAACGAACAGCGCAGCGTATCCTTGCCGCACAGCGCAGCGTATCCGTGTACACGCAAAGCGCAGTGTATCCGTGTTACACGTGCAGAGCAGCGTATCCGTGTGTACACGCGCAGCGCAGGAGTATTCCGTGTACAAAATCGCCTCACTCCGATTTGGTCTCCCCTCCCCACGCAGCTTCTGTTTTCGGGTCTCTGCTTACCTCCTTTCTTAACCCACCTTATGCGGTCCTCAATAGATATGCAGATCCACGTATCTACTTACTTTAACTATTACGCCATGCTTTTTTTCCCCCCCTTTCTATTAGCACATCCCGCTTCTACGGCTTAATAGCATTTGATAATTCCAAACTTCACATTTATCGTATATTCTTCAGTCTAGTTTAATTGAATTCACTTCCTATGAATCCCTTTTTCTCTTTTTCCCTTCCGACTATCTATAAAGCTACTTCCATCTTTCTACAGTTTTATCTTTTTCTATTTTTTTATATTGTTTACTTTCTCTATTTTTTACAGGCTTTATCACGTATTGCATCCTGTTTTTTTACCACCTGTCTTACACCAAAACTGAACCCTTGCTCTGATTTGCCTTCCGCATCAAGCCCCTATGTCTTCATTATGTTAATTCCTCGTGAACAGCCTTTCGCATGCATTCACTGTAAAACAAGGCGGTTCCGTGCATCGTTCCTGTAGTCAACCCGGGTGTTCACTTTTCACTCCTCTTATTCTCGCGTCTCTCTTCCCTCACTCTCTTCGCCTGTTCTTTGCGCAATCTTGTCCCTTCCGCGACAGTTGATTTAGCGTCTTAACTCTTGCCGCTCCCTCCTACAATTGGTTTCACTCCCCCCCACAAATCACAATCCCCCCACCCTAATCCTTTTATCCATTGCCTACTACTGCTTCGATCCGTTAATCATCCCCTCCGTCTTCCCTCTCACCCCTTATCACCTACAACCACTATCACTCTGTTTAGTTTCTCCACTCTACCTCTATCTTTCCTTTTTCAGAGCTGTGTACACCTGCTCTTTCTTTGCCACACATCTATACTCCCGCTAAAATTATCAATTATCAATGCGAAGGCGCAGCGTATCGTGTACACGTGCAGAGCAGCGCTCAGTGTTACACGCGGAGCGCAGGTATACCCGTGGTAACGCACAACGCAGCGTACCCGTGTTTACACGCACAGCGCAGCGTACCGTGTTACAGCCACAAGCGCAGCGTTTTTAAAAAAAAAAAAAAAACCGTGTTAACACGCACAGCCGCCGCGTACCCGTGTTACAAGGCACAGCGCAGCGTCCGTGTACACGCACAGCGAGGTACCCGTGTCACGCACAGCGAGCGTATCCCTGTACACGCACAGCGCAGAGTATCCGTACAAGAAACAGCGCGCGTATCGTGTTACACGCACAGCGCAGCTGATCCGTGGACACGCGCAGAGAAGCGTATTACCGTGTTACACGCCGCAGCCGCAGCGTTATCCCGGTTACAGCGCAGCGTATCCGTGTTACACGAGGCAGCGCCGCGATCCGTGTTACACGTGCAGAGCAGGTATTCGTGTTACAAGGCAGACACAGCCGTATTGTTGCTTACACGCGCAGTCGCAGAGATCCGTGTACACGTGCAGAGCAGAGTATCCGTGTTACACGCGCAGCGAAGGTATCCGTGTTCACGCGCAGCCGCAGCGTAACCTGTGTTACACGCACAGCGCAGCGTACTCCGTGTTATAACGAAAAGGCAGCGTACCCGTGTTACACGCACAGCGCAGCGTACCCGTGTACACGCACAGAGCCTGTAGTACCCGTGTTACACGCACAGCAGCGCGTACCCGTGTTACACGCACAGCGGCAGCGTATCCCTGTTACTACGCACACGCAGCGTATCCCGTACCACGCACAGCGCAGCGTATCGGGTTAACAGCAAAGCGCAGCGTATCTGTGTTACACGCGCAGGCGCAAGCGTCTCCGTGTTACACGCGCGAGCAGCGTATCCGTGTTACACGCGCAGCGCAGCGATCCGTGTACACGCGCAAGCGCGTATCCGTGTTACACGCCGCAGCGCAGCGTATCCGTGTTACCAACGCGCAGCGCGCGTATCCGTGTTACGCACACAGGCAGCGTATCCGTGTTACACGCCACAGACGCATCGTATCCGTGTTACAACGCACAGCGCAGCGTACGTGTTACAAGCACAGCAGCAGCGTATCCAGTGTTACACGCACAGCGGGGGGGGACAAAAGCGTAGTCCGTGTCAGACACAGCGCAGCGTATCGTGTTACACGCACAGCGCAGCGTATCGTGTTACAAGCACAGCGCAGCGTATCCGTGTTACACGAACAGCGCAGCGTCATCCCTGTTACAAGCACAGCGCAGGTAGCCGTGTTACACGCACAGAGCCAGCTACCGTTACACGCACAGCGCAGGTAATCTCGTGTTAACGCACAGCGCAGCGTATCCGGTTACACGCACAGCGCAGTGTAATCCGTGTACAGCACAGCCGCAGCGTATCCGTGTTACACGCACAGCGCAGTGGGGGGGGGGGATCCGGGGTAACCGCCACAGCGAAGAGGTATCAATCTGTTACAAGCACAGCGCAGCGTATCCGTGTACACGCACAGCGCAGCGTATCTTGTTACACAGCACAGAGCAGCGTATCCGTGTTGACAGCCACAGCGGCAGTGTATCCGTGTTAAACCCCCGCACAGCGCAGCGTATCATGCTTACAAGCACAGCGCAGCGTATCCGGGTTAACCGACAGCGCAGTGTATCGTGACAAGCACAGCGCAGTGTATCCGTTACACGCACAGAGCAGAGTATCCGTGTACACGAAGCGAAGTGTATCCGTGTTACACGCACAGCGCAGCGGATCACTGTTACACGCGCGCGAAGCGTATGTGTTTACACGCGCAGCGCAAGAGTATCGTGTTACACGTTGCAGAGCAGCGTATCCGTGTTACACGCGCAGCGCAGGTAGCCGTGGTACACGCACAGCGCAGCGTAACCCGTGTTACACGCACAGCGCCAGCAGTATCTGTTACACGCACAGCGCAGCGTACCCGTGTTACACGCAAGCGAGCGTAACCGTGTTACACGACACAGCGCAAGCGTTTACCAGTGTTACAGCACAGCGCAGCGTTACCAGTGTCACGCCACAGCGCAGCGTACCCATGTACACGCACCAACGCAGCGTATCACTGTTACACGCCACAGCGCAGCGTATACGTACCCGGCACAGCGCAGCGTATCGTGTTACGAACCAACAGCGCAGCGACCCTTTACACGCACAGCGCAGCGTATCCTGTTACACAGCGAACCGTGTTACAAGCACCGGGCAGCGTATCCGTGTTACCCGCCAGCCGCAGCGTATCCGTTTTACACGCGCAGAGCAGCGTATCCGTGTTACACGCGCAGCGCAGCGTGATTCCGTTACACGCAAAGCGCAGCGTATTCATGGTACACAGCGTAACGTGTTACACGCAAAGGGCAGCGTATCCGTGTTACACGACAGCCGCAGTGTCTCGTGTTACAGACACAGCGTATCCGTGGTTACACGCACAGCGCAGTGTATCCGTGTTACCAAGCCACAGCGCAGCGATTCCGGGTTACACTCACAGCCACAGCGATCCGTTAACGCACAGCGCAGAGTATGCCGTTTTACACGCGCAGAGCAGCGTACCGTGTTACCACGCGCAGAGCAGAGTATCCCCCCCATCCCCCACACCCCCCCCCGCCCCCCGTGTTACACGCGCAGAGCAGCGTATCCGTGTTAAAAAGCGCAGAGCAGCTATCCGGTACAACGCGCCGCGCAGTGTACATCCGTGTACACGCGCAGCGGCAGCGTAATC
>WSYH01004074.1:34062-57740 GCA_036426205.1 Ascaphus truei
GTGTTACACGCACAGCGCAGCGTATCCATGTTACACGCACAGCGCAGTGTATCCGTGTTACACGCGCAGCGTATCCGTGTTACAGGCACAGCGCAGCGTATCCGTGTTACACGCACAGCGCAGCGTATCCGTGTTACACGTGCAGAGCAGCGTATCCGTGTTACACGCGCAGCGCAGCGTATCCATGTTACACGCACAGCGCAGTGTATCCGTGTTACACGCGCAGCGTATCCGTGTTACAGGCGCAGTGCAGCGTATCCGTGTTACACGCGCAGTGCAGCGTATCCATGTTACACGTGCAGCGCAGCGTATCCGTGTTATCCGTGTTACAGGCACCGCGCAGCGTATCCGTGTTACACGCACAGCGCAGCGTGTTACACGCACAGCACAGCGTATCCGTGTTACAGACCACGCGCAGCAGCAGTATCCTGTTACACGCTCAGCGCAGCGTATCCGTGTTCACCCAGCGCCATGTATCCGTGTTACAACGCGCAGCGCAGGTATCCGTGTTACACGCACACCAGCGTACCCATGTTACACCACAGCGCAGCTACCGGTGCACACACCACTACCCGTGTTACAGCCACAGCGCAGCGTATCCGTGTGTACAGCACAGCGTAGCGTACCCGTGTTACACGCACCGCCGCAGCGTACCTTGTTAACACGCACAAGCGCGCGTACACGTTAACAGCGTAAAAACGTGTTGTAACACCACAGGGCAACAGGCGGTATCCGTATTCACCCACAGCAGCGTACCTGTTACGTGTCGTGTGTATACACGCTGGTTCGTATCAACGATTTAGGCAGGCCAGATACCGTGTTACATGCACAGCGCATACGTGATCCATTTACCGCACAGCAGCAGTGTATCATGCTTACAAGCGCACGCCAGCGTATCCGTGTTACAACAGAGCAGTATCTGTGTGACACCCACGCGCAGCGTATCCTTGTTACACGTCACAGCGCAGTGTTATCCTGTTACACGCACAAGCGCAGCGTATGCCGTGTTACACAGCGTATCTGTGTTACCGCAGCTCGCGCAGCGTAATCCGTGTTCACACGCACAGCTCAGCCTTATCCGTGTTCACGCACAGCGCGNNNCGTATCCGTGTTACATGCACAGCGCTGTGTATCCGTGTTACACGCACAGTGTGAGTTGAGTGGGGAGTTGCTCTGAGACAAATAGACACTTTCCTGGGGCTACCAATGAATGAAGCGCCGTAACACGGAGCTGGTACACGGAGCTGGTACACGGTACAGACGCCTTCGGAGTGGCTTTTTTGCTCGTCTGGTCACAGGACTCATTCTGAAATCAGCACAATTTGCATGTTAATGTGCTCTAATGAGAAATCCACACAGAGCTTGGAAGCTGCACCCATGTGCACCCCTCACCCCTCCGCACCCCTCACCCCTCCGCACCCCTCACCCCTGCGCACCCTCCGCACCCCTCACCCCTTTTAATTCCCTTGTTTATGCTTTGAACATAAATCCTTACTGTCCTATGGGGCTTTTAGTCCATATGAGGAAAATGTAATGTCTTATTATAGTGTGTGTGTGTTAACAGGTGAAGAAACAATTGCCCCCCTCCTCCTCCTCCCATTTCCTGGCCATTCAGACTGGGCTGGTTTAGGGGGTCTCTTCTCCCCTCCCCCTTGTTTACTTTGTATCTGGGCTGCCGCAGCTGCCCAAGCTCCCAGGACAAAGGCAAGCAATGGATCTGCCCCTGTCTTTTTGTACAATTGAGTACTTTTCCAAGGACAAACCTGACAGCCAGAATAACAAGCCGGGAGAGTCCTTCAGGCGGCACCGCCCCCCACGGGCGAGGCAGGGGGGGGAACAACTTGTATAGCAACTTATTATTACGTCCCAGCCCCGCAGAGCTTACAATCTAAACTACTGGGGCCGGAAACAGAGAAATAAAGTAATGAGGTCACTGGGGCTGATATGGGGGATTTAAATCCGCGTGCTCCCACTTCAAAGACAGTGACCACAAGGCTATGTTAGAACTGTTATGTGGGAGTATATGGGGGGGGGGGTTTGTAATGTAGGGGTGTTCGACTCTAGTCCTCAAGAGTTACAAACAGGTCATGATATCCCTGCTTCAGCACAGGTGGCTCAATCTGATTGAGCCACCTGTGCTGAAGCAGGGATATCCAGAAAACCTGACCTGTTGGTAGCTTTTGAGGACTGGAGCTGGCTGTAAGGGGCCCATGCTGAGGTGTAATCCCCCCCAGACAGATCCACAGAAGAATTCTCCTGCCAACCCCCAAAACCATGGCAAAGTTTTCCCTGCTCGGCAACAGGTGTCTGATTGGTCGGCATTGAGGGCCGCAGACCAATCAGGGCCCTTCTCCTGACAAAGGCGAGATAGTGTTTCCTGTACAGGGAGGCCTGTAGCTGCCCCCTCCCCGCAGAGAGGGGGAGGTGGGAGGGAGGGAGGGGACCGCTTGAGGCCTAGCTGTGACTAATGATGATATGACAGCTCTGTGTGCGTCACCTCAGCATCGCATCACAAGTGCCACTTTCTTCCTTCTAGTGCTAGTCACTGTCTTTGGAAAGGCTCCATAAATGCCCCATAGATTGTCAGCTCTGCGGGGCAGGCACTGGTTTATCCCATTGGTTGCTTTTACTTTATATATCTCCAATGGAAAATGGATTTATATTTTATTTTGCCAGGAAATGTATCTCTCGCTGTGTGTGTTGTGTACACCAGCGGTGCGCAAACTGGGGGGCGCTAGATTTTCTGGGGGGTGGGGGGGGGGCGCGGCAGTAATAGAGGTCTCGCGCTCTCTCCCCAGACATTTAAATTAAATGCCGGGGTACAGAGCAAGCTCTCTATAACCCCCTTCCATTCCAGCGTTGCGTCGTCCTTGTAACCATGGCAACGTGACGTCACATGACCCCACGCGTCATTTGACGCTGGGGTCGAGAGGGGGGGAGGCGCCGAGGAGAGCAGGCAGGGGTGCGCAGGGGAAAAGTTTGCGCAGGGGAAAAGTTTGCGCACCCCTGGTGTACACTATCTCTGGGGCAATGCGGCTCCCTCAGACGCAGGGGGGCTGAACGCCAGTCCTCACTACCCCCCCAACAGTTCAGGTTTTATGGATATCCCTGCTTCAGCACAGCTGGCTCAATCAGTCCTGCTTCAGCACCGGTGGCTCAATTAGTCTCTGCTTCAGCATCGGTGGCTCAATCTGTCTCTGCTTCAGCACACGTGGCTCAATCAGATTGAGCCTCCTGTGCTGAAGCAGGGATATCCTTAAAACGTAACCTGTTGGGTGGGGGGTTCTTGAGGACGAGTTGAGCGCTCCTGCGTTAGACTACCACAGTAACACTGTCTCCACAAAGCGCAATAACATCAACGCTGAGCTTGCCATTATTCCCATTCAGACCCTGGTATAGGGTGTTTGGCGTCTCCGGACGGACGTGACCCCACAGTTAGGAATGAATGATACCAATAACACCGCGTTATTTCCCCCTCTCTATTTCATGGTCCGGGTAACACCGAGGCGGAAGCAGCGGCATGCTATAGAAAGATAGCGCGATGTTCTGCAGCAATAACACAACGTCGCGTTCTAATGGGAAACAGGACGGCCGTTGGGTTTGCGTGTAATTAGCGGTGTGCAGACGGTGGTGACGCAGGGAACATAGCGCCCGTTCCTGCTGTAACATCACGCTGTGTTCCCTGAGTTACCGGAGCTTTGCGCCCCGTCTCCCCCATTATCTCCCTCTTATTATCAGTCTCTCCTGTATTTGTATTCCTGTTATCTCTCTTTGTCTTGGTATGTCTTTTAGATTGCAAGAGTTACCTGTTCTTTCATTATGTCTTAAGTTGTATGTATTTTATGGTTTGTTTGTGTCTGTGCCCCTACAATCCACAACACAACACACCACACACCTCAGTGAGTAAAGACACTGACTGTTATTCTTGAGTGTGAAGCAGGGGAGCCTGGTTCAATTCCCGGTGTCAGCTCCTTGTGACCTTGGGCAAGTCACTTTATCTCCCTGTGCCTCAGGCACCAAAAACATAGATTGTAAGCTCCACGGGGCAGGGACCTGTGGGCTCTATGCAATAAGCGCCGAAAAGGCTTTTTTTGCCATTTTCTCGCCAAAATAGCCTTTTCAATTCTGTAAGCTCCGAAAAGTGACCAAAATCGGCAAATTTTTTCCCCGAAAAAAACTTTTTGGCATGCGGATGCCGATAAGCCACTTTTCGGCACTTTTTGAAATCGGCTGAATTCTAGTAGCCCCGATCAGCTTTTCGCTGCTGATCGGCACACTAGAATTGAGATTTTTACGCCAATCCAGCCCGCCAACTAAAGTTGGCAAGTTGCTGGGGGAGAAGCATCGGCAAGGTCAACACTTGAAAAAATCAGGCCTTTTTCCTGGCTGGAATTGATGCCGGGGGTCTCTGGAGCTGATACACATTAATACCAGCACCGGAGACCCCCGGCATGCATCCGAGGCAGGAAAAATGCATTTAAAGCCCACTTCATTACCTTAGCGGCTAACCGCTAAGGCAATGAAGGGGTTAACCAGCCGTGCCAGGTTTATTGTGGGTAGCGGGGGTGGGTGAAGGGGGTATTTGACCCTTGGTGGGTGTTTAGGGCTTGCAAGGGGGTTGCGGGTGGACTTAACCCCTTCATGACCTTAGCGGTTCATACCGCTACGGTCATGAAGTGGTTAAGCCCTCCCGCTACCCACCCGCAAGCCCTAAACACCCACCATTGGGGCTAATACCCACTTCGGCTACCCCTGCTACCCACAATAAAAAAAATACACACAACAGCCCCACACTAAATAAATATATAAATATATATATTACACCAACAACCCCTATACCCCCCTAACATACAGTACATATATGCACAGCAATGATACTATAGGACGACGGGGGCCCTCGGGTGTTACCCACGGCCCTGCAGTACCAATTCTGTGCCCCCCCAAATTAATTTTAAAACATACTTATAAAGAAATAACCCCCCCTAACACATACAGTATAGTAGAGCGCTACCCTAGACCGGGGTGCGCAAACTATTGGAGCTGCGCCGCCCCCTGCCTGCTCCCCCCGGTGCTCGCACCCCCCACCTTGTTTTCTGGCGTTAAATGATGCAGGGGGGTCATGTGATGTCACCGCGCTTCTGAATCCCGGTAAGTTGAGCGTTGCAGGGGCCTCACGCGATCCCCCGGCATTAAATTAAATGCCTTGGGGAAGAGCGCGGGGCCTCTGCAACCGCCCGCGCACTAGACCGTAGCCTTAGGCTGCGCTTATAGTACTTGCTACGGCGACTGCGACATCGCGCAGCGCGGTAACAAGTACATGCAGTCTGTCGCGGGTGCCCATAGTGGGTGCAGCAGCGCTGCAGTGCGATGGAGCGGTCGCAATCGCCGGCAGTCAAATGATTTTGACTTTTTCGTCGATCGCCGCGTGACGTCAGAGGCACGGGAGCGGTTCAGCCAATGACAGCAAACCGCTCACGGCCACGCCTCCACCACGCCCCCGGTCGCCCTCTGGTCTCCTGCACCAGAGTGCAGGAATCGCTATTGCGACGGCTGACATCACGCGGTCGCGTCACCGTAGCCCTTCGTATAAAAGTAGCCGTAGGGTGCCGACACGATGATCGTGTGTATAAACTTGTAATTACCAATGGTGTCGGTGGGTGTGGAAATGTAAGATGGTGTTGAAGTAAAACCTCTCTTGCTTTATCCATTGTAACATCGCCGGAAGAAGAGATCAGTGTATCTCGAAAGCTCGCACCAATAAAAGCATTTCGTTAGCCACAGAACGATATCGAGAATTTGTAATAAACTCTCCGATATGAATTGCTCCCTCTGCTGGTAGAAGTCTTCATCCACAACTCTTGGTGGATCCCATAGCACAGGTGGTGAAACAGTACCATCTGGTGGCCACATTGCATCACGACACTGGGGCTGGTGTGCTGGTGCTCAGTACTCAGCGGCGGTCTGTGCAGAGACAGTATTATCGTCCTCAGGAGACATTGGTCCCAAAACCAGAGCCACCTCTGGCTCCCTTGTGGCCCGGCGTCCCCTGAGCACCTCACTGCACTGTAACCATATCCTACATAGATATCCCCAGATCTTTACTTTAACCCAAAACACATTTATATGCATATGTATAGATTATTGGGGGGCAGCAGGCAGCCGTAGGGGGTCTTTATCTGCACATCCAACCTCTGGAAGTTTGAGCTGCCTGCTCTCCCTCTCCGGGAGCGGAAATGTTGCTGGCGTGGATCACAGCTTCTCCCCACTTAATGAGTATCCCACTTAGTGCGCGGATACTGTACTGCCCGCTCCTCTCCTGCGCTGATACAGTACTGCCCGCTCCTCTCCTGCGCGGATACAGTACTGCCCGCTCCTCTCCTGCGCTGATACAGTACTGCCCGCTCCTCTCCTCGCTCTTCCCTGGGCCGGGACCGTGCGCAGACTCACAGGCACTCTGTCTCATGGCCGAGACCGCGAACTCACAGGCCCGCTCTTCTTGTTCTCTGGCCGGATCAGAGTAACCTGCGAGCCACAGCAGCTCTTCCTCAGGGCCGGGAGCCCGCGAGGCTGCACGGCAGCATCTTCTCAGGCCGAGACCTAGCTGAGACTCACGGGCAGCTCTTCCTCTGGGCCGGAACCTGGCGAGACTCACAACAAGAAAAAAAATTCGAAAAGTACTCTACTAGGTCGCGACTCTTACTCCACCTTTCTCAGGGCGCTGAGACCTGCGGAGCTCACAGGCAGCTCTTCTCTGGGCCGAGACTGCGAAGACTCACAGCGAGTCTCCTTCTCAGTGGTCCGAGGACCCTGCGAGACTCTACAGGCGACTCTTCTCATTGGGCCGAGCCTTCGCGAGCTCACAGGCGCTCTTCTCAGTGGCCTAGGACCTCGAGACTGCACAAGGCGCTCTTACTCATTGCTGCGGAGACCTCGAGACTCACAGGCAGCTCTGCTCTTCGGCCTATACGGAAACCTAAGGCGATCTCAGGGGGAGGCCTGGAGACTCAGGCGCTCAGCATCCTCGAACTCACAAGGCGGTCCCAGCACACATGCTTCACACTCTTCCGGCCGGACGTGGAGACCGGAGCAGGAGCTCTGCCCTGATCCACAGGCAGCTCTTCTCATGGCCAGAGACCCTTCGAGACTCATAGGCGGCTCTTCTCTAGGGCCGAGACCTGCGAGACTCACAGGCGGCTCTTCTCTGGTGCCCGTAGGGCCTGCGGGCACTCATAGGCGCTCTTCTTCTTGGGACGAGACCTCTGCGGACTGCCCATGGCAGCTCTTCTCAGGTGCCGAGACGCTCAGACTACACCAGCGCTCTTTCTCAGTGCAGAGACCTGCGAGACACAGGCAGCTCTTCTCTGGCCCGAGACCTGCGAGACTCACAGGCAGCTCTTCACGGGCGAGGCTGCGAGGCTTCCCAGGCAGCTCGCTTCTCAGGGCGCGAGGACCGCATGGCAGAGTCACGGCGGCCTTCATTGTCTCTTCGGGCCGAGTACCTCGAGACCCAGCACTCTTCTCTGGCATAGACCTGCGCGACTGCCGCGGCAGTACGTATCCGCGCAGGAGAGGAGAGGGCATGTACTGTCACAGCGCAGGAGAGGAGCAGGGAGTACTGTATCCGCGCAGAGGAGGAGCGGGCAGAGACGTATCCGCGCAGGAGAGGAGCGGGCAGTACTGTATCCGCAGCAGAGAGAGAGGGGCAGTCTGTATCAGTGCAGGAGAGGAGCGGGCAGTATGTATCCAGCAGGAGAGGAGCGGGCAGTACTGTATCACGCAGGAGAGGAGCGGGCAGACTGATCAGCGCAGAGAGAGAGGGGCAGTTTACTATCAGCGCAGGAGAGGAGCGGGCAGTACTGTATAAGCGCAGGAGAGAGCGGGCAGTACTGCATCAGCGCAGGACGGCAGGATCAGCGCAGAGGAGCATACTGTATCCGCGCAGGAGAGGAGGGCGTACAGTATCCGAGCTCGAGAAAAGGGCGGAGAGGAGCGGGGGCAGTACTGTATCCGCGCAGGAGAGGAGGCGGGCAGTACTGTATGCAGGCGGAAGGAGCGGCAGTTCTGATCACGCGAGGAGAGGACGGGCAGTAATGTAGACGGCAGGAGAGGAGATGCTGCAGGTACTGTATCGCAGGAGAGGAGCGGAGGACAGTCGTATCAGGCAGGAGAGGAGCGGGCAGTACTGTATCAGAGAGGACGAGGATGCGGGGCATACTGTATCCACGCAGGAGAGGAGCGGGCAGTACTGTATCAGCGCACAGGAGAGGAGAGGGCAGTACTGTATCAGCGCAGGAGAGGAGCGGGCCAGTATGTACAGTGCGGAGAGGACGGGGTACTGTATCAGCGCAGGAGAGGAGGGGCAGTACTGTATCCGCGCAGGAGAGGAGCGGGCAGTAGGAGTAACTGTATCAGTGCAGGAGAGGAGCGGGCCGTACTTATCCGCGCGAGAGGAGCGCGGGCAGTATTGTATCCGCGCAGGAGAGGAGCGGCAGTACTGTATCAGCGCAGGAGAGGAGCGGCAAGTAATGTATTAAAGAAGACAGGGAGAGGAGAGGGCGTGAGTAGTATCCGCGCAGGAGAGGAGCGGGCAGTACGTATCGCGCAGAGAGGAGGGGCGTACTGTATCGCGCAGGAGAGGAGCGGCAGTACTGTATCAGCGCAGGGAGGAGCGGGCAGTTACGTATCCGGCAGGAGAGGAGGGGCAGTCCTGTATCGAGCAGGGAGAGTGACCGGGGCAGTACTGTATACGCGCAGGAGAGGAGGAGCGGGCAGTACTGTATCAGCGCAGGAGAGGAGGCGGGCAGTACTGTATCCCGCGCAGGAGAGGGAGCGGGCAGTACTTATGCGCGTAGGAGAGGAGCGGGCAGTACTGTATCAGCGCATGGAGAGAGAGCGGGCAGTACTGTATCCGCGGAGAGGAGCGGGCATACTGTATCAGTGCAGGAGAGGAGCGGGCAGTACTGTATCCGCGCAGGAGAGGAGCGGGCAGTACTGTATCCGCCGCAGGAGAGAGCGGGCAGTACTGTTCAGCGAGGGAGAGGAGCGGGCGTACGTTCAGTGCAGGAGGAGCGGGCAGTACTGTATCCGCTCGGAGATGAGCGGGCAGTACTGTATAAGCAGCAGGAGAGGAGCGGGCGCGTACTGTATCCACGCAGGAGAGGAGCGGGCATACTGTATCCCGCAGGAGAGGAGTAGGCAGAGCCACGTAACTGTATACAGAGCAGGAGAGGAGCGGGCAGTACTGTATCCGCGCAGGAGAGGAAGCGGGCCAGTACTGTATCAGCGCAGGAGAGGACTGGCAGTATTATCACGCAGGAGAGGAGCGGGCAGTACTTGTATACCGCGCAGGAGAGGAGCGGGCAGTGCTGTATCAGACTGTTGCAGGAGAGGAGCGGGCAGACTTGTATCAGCGCCGGAGAGGAGCGGCAGTTACGTATCAGCGCTGTGAGTCTCGCAGGTCTCGGCCCAGAGAAGAGCTGCCTGTGAGTCTCGCAGGTCCCGGCCCAGAGAAGAGCTGCCTGTGAGTCTCGCAGGTCCCGGCCCAGGGAAGAGCTGCCTGTGAGTCTCGCAGGTCCCGGCCCAGGGAAGAGCCGCCTGTGAGCCTCGCAGGTCCCTGCCCTGAGGAGAGCCGCCTGTGAGTCTCGCAGGTCTCTGCACTGAGAAGAGCCGCCTGTGAGTCTCGCAGGTCTCGCAGGTCCCGGCCAAGGGAAGAGCTGCCTGTGAGTCTCGCAGGTCTCTGCACTGAGAAGAGCCGCCTGTGAGTCTCGCAGGTCTCGGCCCTGAGAAGAGCCGCCTGTGAGTCTCGCAGGCCTCGGCCCTGAGAAGAGCCGCCTATGAGTCTCGCAGGTCTCGGCCCTGAGAAGAGCTGTCTGTGAGTCTCGCAGGTCTCGGCCCAGAGAAGAGCTGCCTGTGAGTCTCGCAGGTCCCGGCCCAGAGAAGAGCTGCCTGTGAGTCTCGCAGGTCCCGGCCCAGGGAAGAGCTGCCTGTGAGTCTCGCAGGTCCCGGCCAAGAGAAGAGCCGCCTGTGAGTCTCGCAGGTCTCGGCCCAGAGAAGAGCTGCCTGTGAGTCTCGCAGGTCCCGGCCAAGAGAAGAGCTGCCTGTGAGTCTCGCAGGTCCCGGGCCAGAGAAGAGCTGCCTGTGAGTCTCGCAGGTCTCGGCCCAGAGAAGAGCTGCCTGTGAGTCTCGCAGGTCTCGGCCCTGAGAAGAGCTGCCTGTGAGTCTCTCAGGTCTCGGCCCTGAGAAGAGCTGCCTGTGAGCCTCGCAGGTCCCGGCCCAGAGAAGAGCCGCCTGCGAGTCTCGCAGGTCCCGGCCCTGTGAAGAGCTGCCTGTGAGTCTCGCTGTGCCCATGTTTTTCTTTGTATTAATTACACTTCTTCAGACCGTGTATAATCCCTATTTCAGGGTCTGGATGGGAGTAACGCCAAGTTTAGCTCCGACCTAACTAACGTCTCGTTAAATCCCTTCGTTATCTTTAACGGACCTCTGAGGATATGCGTTGTTATTGGGGAACACCTCTTCAGCATATCATCAGCACTAACGTGCGTTATAGAGACGCCAGGGCTCGTTACGGCTGAAAACAGGGCTTAACACTGCGTTAGTTGAAGATACCTGTTAAGGTGGTAAATTAACTTAGCGCCTCGTTAAGTCAATAATAATAATAATTAGCATTTTAATTGCAGTGAAGGTGCAAATGATCACGTTAGCTCAGGCTGTGGGATGACCAGTCAGCGGAGGGTCGATGGAGCCGGGGAGGGGGGTTCCCGACCCCTCGGCCGGGTTACATGTGGATGATGTCAGCAGTGCGCAGGCACAGTGGCGTGTCCGGCGGGATGGCGTTGCTCGGGATTTCGTTGCCGTCCAGGCGTAACACCTGCAGCTGGGAAAAGCTGGTGATGTCCACGTGAGTGCAGAAGCTGCTGACGGAGAACTCTGCAACAAAACAACACGCTAACGTTACCAGGGAACAGCGCTCAGCTGGTCTGGCTACAGGGCAGCGTCCAAGAACTGACTCGGAACGCGCCACGTCCTGTGTGTTATTACTGTATATCCATTCAGCAAGATGCTTTACGTTCATTTACATCATAAGGAGCGGTTATATGGAATAGGAGGAGTTATAGGGAGCGGTTATATGGTATAGGAGGAGTTATAGGGAGCGGTTATATGGGATAGGAGTTATAGGGAGAAGTTATATGGGATAGGAGTTATAGGGAGAAGTTATATGGAATAGGAGTTATAGGGAGAGGTTATATGGGATAGGAGTTATAGGGAGGAGTTATATGGGAGAGGAGGAGTTATAGGGAGCGGTTATATGGGATAGGAGGGGTTATAGGGAAACGTTATATGGGATAAGTTATATGGAATAGGAGGAGTTATAGGGAGCGGTTATATGGGATAGGAGTTATAGGGAGAAGTTATATGGGATAGGAGTTATAGGGAGAAGTTATATGGAATAGGAGTTATAGGGAGAGGTTATATGGGATAGGAGTTATAGGGAGGAGTTATATGGGAGAGGAGGAGTTATAGGGAGCGGTTATATGGAATAGGAGGAGTTATAGGGAGGTTATATGGAATAGGAGTTATAGGGAGGTTATATGGGATGAGTTATAGGGAGACGTTATATGGGATAGGAGGGGTTATAGGGAAACGTTATATGGGATAAGTTATATGGAATAGGAGGAGTTATAGGGATAGGGAATGGTTATATGGGATAGGAGGAGTTATAGGGATAGGGAAAGGTTATATGGGATAGGAGGAGTTATTGGGAGGGTATATTGAATGGGAGGGGTTGTACGGAGAGGTCATATGGGATGGGAGGAGTTATTGGTAGAGATTATATGGGAGGTAGAGTTGTAGGGAGCGGTTATATGGGATAGGAGGGTTATAGGGAGCGGTTATATGGGGGAATAGGATGAGTTATATGGAGCAATAGGAGGAGTTATAGGGAGCGGGTATATTGGATAGGATGTGTTATATGGAGAGGAGTTAATGGGGATGGTTCTATGGGTCGATAGGAGGAGTTATAGGGAGTGGTCTATAGAGCATAGGAATATATATATATATATATATATATATATATATATATATATATATATATATATATATATAGTGTTTATATGGGGGTAATAGGAGGATTTATAGAGAGTGCTTTTATGGAGCAATAGGAGGAGTTATAGCAAGAGTTTATATATAGAAATAGGAAGAGTTCTAGGGAATGCTCAAATGGAGCAATAGGATAAGTTATAGGAATAATTTAACTAGGAGATTAGTCTCCATCTTGTATGTTACAGATTGAGGTCCCCCCCAAAACTTGCACCCTCCTCTCTCCCAGTCCCACCTGCAATCTGGTTCCCCTGCAAGTAGAAGTGCTGCAGACTGGTGCTAACTGGCGGTATACGGTGCAATTGGTTGTGAGACAGGTCCAGTTCCACCAGGCTGCTAGTGTTGAACATGTTCCCTGGAACACCTTCGTTGGTAAGCCGGTTGTGCGAGATCCTGACATACTGCAGCTTGGGGTAGGCCTTGAAGTAATCAACCGGCAGCGCGCTCAACTGGTTGTACTCCATGTACAGCTGCTCCAAAGAGTTAGGCAGTGAGTCCGGCAGCTTGCGTAGCTGGTTATTACTGAGGTCCAGGTGCACCAGAGACTTTAGCCCCCTCAGGGCGCTCCCCACCTCCTGAATCTGGTTTTCGTGCAGGTACAGGGCGGTCAGGTTCTCCAGACCCTCCAGAGCATTAGAGGGGACGCGGGGGAGCTGATTGGAGGAGAGGTGCAGCTCACGCAGAGAGCGGGGCAGGCCGCTGGGTATGCGGGTCAGGTTGTTGTGCTGCAGGTAGAGTCTCTCCAGCCCCCGGAGCTTGGAGAAGATCTTCCTGCCCACCTTGTCACTCAGGAGCTGATTCCCGTGCAGCGCCAGCCACACTAACCCGGTGGCATTGTCGAAGGCACCGTCCGGCACAGCACTTATCTGGTTGTTTTGAAAGTAGGCATACTTGACACGGGCTGGGACGTAGGGCAGGTACTTGAGGTTGCGTCCGTCGCAGTACAAGGCGGTGGGATAACTCGGGGGGCATTCACACTCCTGGGGGCAGTCACTGACAGATGGAGGTGGGGGTTCTGGCTCATACTCATAGGAGGGGCCATTACCATAGCTGTACTGCTGCTGGCTGCGCAAGTAGTTAAACCACCAGAGGGAATCATCCTCTTCATATTGGGACCAGGAGACATCCCAGAGAGAGACGAGCAGGAGAAGAGCAAGGAGTCTCATCCTGCAGAGGCTGAGACAGTAACATAACAGGACTGATTGTAATAACAATTAGTGGCTAGTTCTTCAGATATATGATAGTGCATAAAGAGCTTTCCAAACCTCCCAGCACATGTGAAGAAGGGACCTGTGAGGTTTGGAAAGCTCTGTATACACTGAGTTATATGAATCAACAGGAGAGTTCATGGAAGAGTTACTTCATTTTGCATTTCCTGATGTTTTTGTGTCAAAAAGCCAAATCTAAGTTGGCATTAGCTAGCTTGTTCCTCCCACCCCAAGGTGTCACAGACAAATAGAACCAATGGGTTGTGTGTCTGTCCCTCCCATCGCAGGGTGACAAAGACAAAGGTGACCTGTGAGTGTGGGGTCTGTTCCACCCACCCTTAGCTGACAGAGTGACAAAGAAAATGCTCCTAGACTTGTAATAATCATGTGAGAGCCAGTAAAAGTACAGAAAAAGGCAAACCTACTTCTAAGGAAAGAAATCACCTCAGATACCCCACACAGGCATAGCGTCACTAGAGCTGCTTATAAAGCTGGCACCTCTTGGTCAGGGTGACTATGGGCTGGTGCAGGGATACAGAGCCTGGCACCTCTTGGTCAGGGTGACTATGGGCTGGTGCAGGAATACAGAGACTGGCACCTCTTGGTCAGGGTGACTATGGGCTGGTGCAGGGATACCATAGCTGTTTTCACCTCTTGGTCAGGGTGACATGTGCTGGGCGGTATACAGACTTGCACCATCTTGGTCCGGGTGACTATTGGGCTGGTGCAGTATACAGAAAAAAAAAAAAAAAGCCTTTCACCCATCTTTGTCAGGTGACTATGGGCTGTGTCAGTGATAAGAGCCTGGCACCTCTTTGTCAGGTACTATGGGCTGGTGCAGGAATACAAGAGACTGGACGCTCTTTGGTCATGTGACTATGGCTGGTTGCAGGCGATACAGAGCCTGGCACCGGTACGGGTTTGGGTCATTTTGGTGACTCTATGGGCTAGTTGCAGGGATACCGAGACTGGCACCTCTGTGTCAGAGGTGACTATGTGCTTGTGCACGTGATACAGAGCCTGGCACCCTCTTGGTCCGGGGACTATGGGGTGTGCCGGATCAGAGACCTGGCCCCGTTGGTATTGGGTGACCTGAGGGCTGGTGCAGGACATACCAGACCTGGCACCTCTTGGTGCAGGGTGACTATGGGGCTGTGCATGGGATCACAGAGCCTGGCTACCGTCTTGGGTGCTAGGTGATAAAATACAACTCATCTTCGGGCTGGGCTGTCGGATACAGAGACTGGCACACCTCTGGGCCAGGGTGACTATGGCTGGTGCACGGGATACAGATCCTTGCACTCTTGTCAGTGTGACTAAGCTTGAGATCGCGGCACTCTGGCTGCAGGGTTTTCGATAACAGAGCCTGTCACCTCTTTTCAGGGTGACTAATGGAGGCTGGTGTCAGTATACAGACCTGGCAACCATCTTGGTTCAGGGTACTATGGAGCATTGTGGGCAGAATATCGAGCCTGGCACCGTCTTGGGTCAGGGAACTATTGGGCTGGTGCAGGATACAAAGCCTGGCACCTCTTTGGTCAGGGTGACTAGGTCTGGTTGAGGAATACAGAGCCTTGGCACACCTCTTGGTCAAGTGACTATGGCGCTTGGTGCAGACTACAGAGCCCTGCCCCTTTGGTCAGGTGACTATGGTGACTGGTGCAGGATCAGAGCCTTGCCCCTTGGTGCAGGGTGACTATTGGGTCTGGTGCGGAACAGAGCCTGGCACCTCTTGTCAGGGTGACCTATGGGCCGGTGCAGGAATACAGAGCCTGGCACCTCTTGGTCAGGGTGGAGCTATGGGCTGGTGCCGGAATACAGGCCGGCACCTCTTGGTCGGTGACTATGGCGCAGGATCGCCTCCTTGGTCAGTGACATGGTGGTATAACAGAGCCTGCACTCCTGACTGGCTGGCGATTAGCTTCACTTGGTCGGTGACTATGGGCTGGTGCAGGGATACAGAGCCTGCAACCTCTTGTCCGGTGCACGTGGATAATGCTTGACCTCTAGGTGACAGGGCTGGTGCAGGGATACAGAACTGGCACCTCTTTGGTCATGGCTGTCTCTAAGAAAACTGTTCTGCATTTCCCACAATTTATAGACATATATCAAAAATTACCTTACCAGACGACGTGTCCTGTGTATCCTCTCCGGCTCCGTGTCCTCGCAGGTTCTTGTTGTGCGTGTGTGCCACGGGTGGTCCTGTCAGGTGTTACCAGTGTGTACCCTCTGATTACTTTGTGCTATAACTAGGTATTCAGCATGTGTGTCCTTGGAAGTAAGTCTATGCCAGTGTGTGCCTATGGTCCTCCTAGTGTTCCCGCCTTGCTCTGTGTCACTGTCTCTTTCTCCGTCACACTCTCTTTCCTTCTCTCCTCGATGTGCTCTCTCGCTGTCTCTTGGTCACTCTCCTCCTCTCTCCTCTCTCCTCTGTCACTGTCCCTTGGTCACTCTCTCCTCTCTCTCCTTCTCTCTCCTCTCTCTCCTCTCTCTCCTCTCCTCTCCTCTGTGTTTATGGAAAGTGAGACCTGGGATGAGGATGGAAGTTTTTCCTCGGATCCTTCTGCCAACTACAACCTTCTCCTGTAACTTCTCAGCTCCTCCCTGTCTCCTGCTGCTGGCAGAGCACTATAACAGGTCCTCTGGTCTTGCAATAAGGCACCTATAATCCTTAGTGAGTTCAGGCAGGGCACTACCAGAATTGCCCCCTGCACTAAGGCACTCTAATCCTTTGTATGCCCTCAGTGGATGGCACAGTCTCTTAGACATGCACAAGGTGTTGCAGCCACCACAGGATAAAACATGTGTGCAGCAGAATAAACGGAAGAGCAATGGCCTTGAATCTCCAGAATCAGAGACCCTGGAAGCCCTATTCTCATTTGTTCCTGGGTAATGTTTTTGTTACTCGTGCACTCAGGCGACCTGCTGGCACACACCATTCTCTTCTCTCTCTCTCATGCTGACAATGTTAATACATACTCAGTGTATCCCCTGAAATTAAAGAGAATGTGTTGCCTATACTAGTGTTTCTAACAGGGGGTTTGTGACGGTTCTCTACGGGTTCACCAAAATGTACTGATGGCTTCCAGGCAGAATGGTCGTTCTGTAGCCCGTGGGGGGAGCGCGACTTAAGACCAGACCCAAAACTGCACCTTAGCAGTGGGGGGTAATAATGTCACTGGCATAGGATGGCCTCCAAAGTTGATCTCCTCACAGTGCGTTTCATTCACACACGCACGCGTCTTATGGGGGGTCTTGACTTTGGAAGCTCCCGAGTGAGCGACAGCTATACCCACCCGCCATGCTGCCTCCACACTGAGGGGCCCTATTAAGCCTTGTTCCCCCCCGCGCTCCAGACACTACTGGCCTGAGATCGTGTCACACACAGTTTTTGGTTGCAACAGTATGATGTGTAGCAAATAACCTTTGTTAATTGTGGTTCGCTGTATAAAATATTTTCTATAGTAGGACGGTGCACTTGTAACAAAAGTTTGGGTACCACGCACTGCCCTACACCTAACAACGTGTCTCTATAATATATGCAAATGTACTCCCTACAGATGTATCACAGGGCTCAGTGTTTGATTGCCCAAGAGACCCCTACTGGGATCAGTTCGTTAAATACAGCTCCCCTATAATAAACCCTGTCCCGTATTTCCAAGCATTTTTGTGCCGTCATGGTGCTGGAAAGACCCCATTAAGATGGTAATTCTCTGTAAGGGTGCTTCCAGACCTATAATATTTTTTTGCCACAAGATGGTACACGTGATTGTGGTCTCTGTACTGACACACATACCTGTACCGCTTTTTTTCCAACACCTCCACTTGCAAAACTGTGACCCCACCCCCCACAGAACCTTTATCTGGCCTGTTCATGAGCTGCATCCCTAAAATGGTTATATACCTATCCGTGCATGCACAAGGGAGGTCAAGACAAGCCTGCTTAAAAAATCTCAATAACATTGCTATACTCTTCAAAGGGATTGTAAATATGTGAGTACAACACCTGTAGAGCTAATTAGTTTCCGAGAGAGGCAGACTATCTGTGGCTATGTTCCTCTTGTGCAGTACTTTCAATGTAAAGGAACAACTTGGACACTTATATCAAAGTGCCACATGGTATATTGTCTTCGCAAAAGAATTTGGCGTGCCACAGGCGGAATACTTTTACTTTTTCGCTAAGTATTTTTGGTTTTCTTTGGGGGGTACAGAACCTACAGTTTTTCCGGCTTGCGTCCCGTTAAAGGATGATTGTATGCCAAAACCCCTTCTAGCGGAGAGGTGAAAGGTGGAGGGAGGAGGAACACATTCATCTTTGTAATCACAGTTTGGGGGATTTATTCCGGTATGTTTCTTCCACGCTATTGTTTAGTAGGTTTTTGCTTGTGTATGTATTTGTGTTCTCTTTGTTCCTCACTAAGCCTGCTCTGTAGTGGTAGTGCCATATAACAGGCAATGTCCCACTCTGCCCTTGGAACACTGTGACACCTGACAACTAACTGCACCACAGAAAAATACCTTTCATCGAAGTCGCCGAGCAGATTTCCCTGCGCCCAGAACTAACAGATGTGTACTCCGTTTCGGCAATCTTCGAGACCGCTCCCCCTCCCCCCGTGTCGGTGGTCTTGCAAGAAGCCCCTCCTCCATCCCCCCCACCCCTCTTCCCATATCTTTTTCTACCACCCTCTGCCCCTATCTCCAACCCCACTCTCAGTCCTCACCTCACCGCCACTCTCTTCCTTCCTCAACTCACCCGCCTCTCTCTTCCCATGTCCCACTTACCCCTCTCGCTATCTCCCTCCCCCCCTTCCCCCTCCGCTATCAACGCTTTCCCTCCTCCTCCCTGGCCCACCACCAGCACAATTTCGCCGCCAATACCATACAATTCCCTCCCACAATAATTACCACCTCCGACCCCCACAATAACTCCACCAGTCCACATACAAAAGCGCATTCTTACCCAACCTATCCTTACAGTACCCCAAAATACAGTCTACACTACCCCCAGATACTCCTTACACTACCCGCCCCAATACTAACGACTTACACTACCCCCCTCAAATGATACTGTCCTTCACTTACCAACATCTACACACCCACTCCACACCCTCAAATATATCTTACATCCTACCCCTCAGACCCCCTCTCAAATATAACTGTATCTTACCACCCCCCAAATATCACTTTAACCATCCCCCCGATATACTACTTACACATACCCCCCATCAAATATATACTTACACTACCCCCCCAAATATGATTGTTACCATCCCAAAACCCCCAGATACTACTTACACTACCCCCTCAACATATATACTTACACTACCCCCCAACATCTATACGACTATCCTTCACATATATACTTTACACTACCACCCCAACATTCCTTAACCACTATCCTTGAAATATAACTATACACTACCGCCCCAATACATCTTACACTACCGCCCCAATACATTCTTGCCACTACCCACCCGCCCGCCCAGATACATCCTTGATAACCCATACAATCTACCCTCCCAATATATCTACATCAGATAATACTTCACTGCAATCATTGAACTTCCTCCTATTTCTTACACTACTCCCCCAGATACATACTTACACTGCCCCAATACATTCGTACACTATCCTCCAATATATTCTTACACTACTCCCCCAGATACATACTGTACAAACTGCCACAATCAATTCTTACACTTCCTCCAATAATTCTACACTATCCCCAGATCTACTACCTCCCAATACATTCTTTAGCTCAATATATCTACACCCCTACATTTAAACTCAACCCCCCGATACTACTTACATACATCCCCAAATACATTCCTTACACTACCCCCAATACATTCTTACACTACCCCCCAACTACATTGCTTGACACTACCATCGCCCACCCCCCAAATACATTCTTACACTACTACCCCACCCACTACCTACCCAATTTCTTACACTATCCCCTCCCCAAATACATGCTTACAACTATCCCCGCCAAACATACATTCTTACTAACCCCACCACCCCCCAATACATTCTTAACACTCATCCCCCAAATACAATGTCTTCACACTACCCCCCCCAAATATTACAACGTACACTTCCCCAAATATATTTTTTCCACTGACCCCCACCAGATACATACTTCACTTGCCCCCCCACCACGAGCGCCCCATACTATTTACATTACACGCCAATAAAATACAACACAAACCGCCAAATACTTACACTACCACCCCATATATACATCTTCCCCAGATACTCCCCTCTACACACACAACCCCCAACCCCCCTCAAATACCATTCTTCCCATTAACCTGGTGTTCCCAACTTACCTGGGGATGATTTACTCTCTCCCAGGTCCTACCTCTCTCCCTACGGTCATTGCGCCGGCGCCTCTCTCTCATGCCGGTGCGGGTAGCAGAAGCTCGAGCTTCGTGTTGCGCATTCCCAACATCAGAGAAGGCCGCACCGGGACTGAATGGGCCGCGAGAGCCCAGTGTCCAACCGGCGGCAAACCAGAGGCCCGGCAACGCCGTATTCAACAAGTTTCAGCGCCATCTATAATCGAATCGAGCTCATCTCATCGGATACGGATAATGGTTCACATTTGTATGGTTTTTAAATTATGTAGATTTTTGGATTTCAATAAAACTTTTTTGTTTTTGTAAATTACAATCAGTAGGTTCCTAATGTCAGGGGGTGCGCAAACTTGGGGGTGGCTGCTCCCCCAGGGGGTGTGTTATTCCTGCAAGGTCGCAGGGTTTTACAGATGCACTGCGTGCTTCCCGAAGCATTAAATAAATGCCGGGAAGAGAAGACCTCTGTAAACTGCACTTACCTTGCTCGACGGGCTTCTGGAGACGCTCACCATGGCAACGTGACAGCAAGATGCCCGATTGCCAAGGTAAGGAGTGGGTCGCGGGAGGGGGACGCTGAATGGGGGCCAGTGGGAAAAAGATTCGCTCCCCTGCCTTAGTTAGCCTGATGCTGTGGGATTCTTCTTCACATCAAACAACCATAGAATTCCTATTATACTACTACCACAAACAACAACCCGCTTCATAAGACTCTTTGAACCCATTCCCCCATAACACTTCATTGAGTAATTTAATTCATCTCCCCACTCTCCTCTACCACTACCACCCTCAGTCCTTCCTCCACCATGTTACAATTTTGTCGTGCCGCTACCTGATTGTATTCCTACCATCTAGTCTCCTTCTGTCACTCCACCCCCTCCTCGTCGAGGTTCGATTCCGTAACCTCCCTTCATATTGTTCCTTCAATCCCTTGGCATTTAAAAAGAAAAATCTCACCGGGCTGTCGTGGTGGGCAACATCAAAAACAACCTCTCCCATACCTTCCTATCCAACTTATACCTTCCATGCTCACCCACACAGCCAGAGAGGAGACGGTGGAAGTGGTGTCCAATATACAGCTAAGGTACATAGAACCAGAATTAGGTCCTTCCTGCTTGAATCCCATCCCTAGAGATCCTACACTGAAAGGACAGAACACTATCCCAGGCCCACCGGGTGTTCTGTTAGAACTTTGTTTGTAATGCCATAATCTATTATCGAAAAAGGATCCAGCACTCCACGGGATTTCTAATAAACAACATTTATTGTGCACCAACGTTTCGACCAACAGGTCTTTCTCAAGTGACTGAGAAAGACCTGTTGGTCGAAACGTTGCGTGGCACAATAAATTTGTTTATTTAGAACTCTGTGGAGCGCTGGATCCTTTCTTCCTAAGTGTACTTTGGATTTTGCCTGGCAGGTACTTCCTTGAACCAGCAGCACCGGTAAACTGTATATGTTTTATCTTATTTGTGAAGTGCAGCCTTAACCCTCTTTACATATCTATTAGGAAGACAGCTGGTATAGCTGACCTTATTGAATCATGAGACCTAACATGTATCACAGAGACTTGGCTAGATGAAAACGCAGCCCCCCATTTTAGAAGCTGCTGTCCCAACAAATTATTCTGTCATTCACTGCTCAAGACAGGAGCGTAGGGGAGGAGGTGTGCCAATCTGTTTTAAAACAACTTTGAAACCAAAGGCCCTCCCAGTGGGGCTAACTCAATCATTTGAGTGTATTGCTGTGCACCCAGAGTGCTACGGGTGTGTCGCCTGGAGTCCTTTTCTTCTATCGCCCCCCGGGAGATGGGTCGGTGTTTCTGCAGAAAATTGTACTCCTTGTTGCTGGCCTAGTCCTGGCGTACCCCTGATGGTTTATCTTGGGGATTTCAATGCCTGGATCGATGATAAATGCTCTCAATTTTGGCAAGACCTCCTCCACACAATGAATGCTATGGGCTTCATCCAACTTCATTGCTCTGCTACCCATAGAAGTGGACACACACTTGATCTTGTTTTCCAGACCGGTTTAGAAATCTCCAACCTAACAATAGACCTAGTTGTCTGGTCAGACCACCGCTCCATTTTGTTCTCAATCATGGCCAGGTACTGACCATTGAAGGGTGTGATTCCCCAGGGCTTGAGGGCAAACCTGTATTTCTCTGACATATTGACTGTCTGTGTGGATCCCAGTGCTCTTTTGCATTACTACAATAACAATTTGGGGGATACAATGGATACTATCTCTCCTGTTCGTATACGACCCCTCACCTCACACCATCACATCCCTTGGTTTGACAGTTATATTAGGGAATTGAAGAAGAAGGGCAGCAGGTTTGAATGGCGCTGGCGGAAGTCTTGCAGGATTGAGGACAAGCGGAAACTGATCGACCGCATTATAAAATGCCAGTCCACAATTACTAGTAAGAAGTCAAGAGTTCGTCACTTGAGATCATGGCAGCGGACAATAGATCAGCTCATCTCTTCTGCTCCGTGGAGAAGCTCTGCAAACCAGCATGTCTGCAGTCTGGTGAAGCCTTTTCACAGTCCCATTGTGATGATTTTGCTTTCTTCTCTGATAAAGTAGCCTCCATTCGAGCTGGGATCCAGACTGTGCTATCTAATGTGTCAGGGTTCCAGGCATGAAAATGCAGGTTCTCTGGCTTTATGGACTACCTTTGACCATCTGGATGTAGAAGACATTTTGCAAACAATCCAGGGGTTGTGTTCCCTGTGATTTAGACCCAGTCTCTATATGCCTTCTCTTAGGCTGGGTTGATGCAATCGGCCCAGTGTTTGCCAAAATAGTCCTGTGCTTTTTGCAGAGAGGGATCTCTCCCGAACCACTGAAGGAAGCAGTCATCAGCCCTCTTCTAACAAAGCCTTCATTAGATCCAGATTGCATGGCTAATTACAGGCCTGTATCAAAACCTTCCTTTCTTAGGGAAGGGTATTGAGAAAGTGGTGGCAACCCAACTGGAAACCCGTCCATCAACCCATGGTATTTATGACCCATTCCAGTCAGGATTCAGAAGACGGCATATTACTGAAACAGCTCTGGTTCGTGTGCCAAATGATCTCCTGGCGAGAGACAGGCGATGTTCGATCTCAGTACTCCTTGACCTCTCTGCAGCATTTGATATCGTTGACCATGGGATCTTAATGGAGCGCCTGAAGGATTTCTGTGGACTGGGTGGCACAGTTCTCAGCTGGTTCAGATCTTTTCTCACTGGAATATCACAGAAGGTCTCCAGGTCACACAGCGAGACGAGAGAGGGGACGCCGATACAACGCTGCTGTCGTCACCGCCGATCATTTGGCAATTCAACCCGGAAGTGAGAGACGCGGAGTACGCAGAGCAGAGCAGAGGGGCTGAGTGATTCAGCTGTTCCTATTGTCCCGTGCGGCTAAAGAATTGACACCGTGTGAGTGTTCACTTTTTGTTTGTTCTTATTGATAAAATCTATTACAGTCTGTACTATTGGGTCCTCTACCTTTATTTTACTAAAGTGCTACATACACAAGATCAACCAGAGTTTACCATCGTACATCATTGCCACTGATTTGGGACAAGCTAAAAGAATGGGAAATATGTGAGTATATTTCCTGTGGCTTCACAGACCACTATTTACCATACCACAGACATAGGGCACTATTGTATGTTTTCTATATTGACCTGCCCTCTCCATGACCTGGATACCTACACAATTGGGATTGAGAAAAAGCAATCCCCCCCAAGGGTTGTGCTGCAATCAACATATATCTTTAGTATTGGTTTGCTATACACACCCATGTGTGCTTTTTTTTTACTACACCTGTAGTTCACTTTTAAGCTGATTAGTGGTTATATTCACTAACTGGTCACTTATTGTACACAATCTATTTCTAATTGCACTTATTGACTTAAGCGTCATTGATAACACATTGTTCTCCATAAAGATCATAGAAGGTATCTTCAGGCGTGTACTCCTCTGCACCCATGCTCCTGTCATGTGGAGTGCCACAGGGTTCTA